>JBBPCY010050302.1:0-13025 GCA_037974405.1 Brachyalestes nurse
AGATTACATTCTGCCCGTGTCCTGTCTCCAAATTCACGTTATTTTAAATGTATTATTTTTGCACTTTATTTTCTACAGTTTTATTTTTTGTTGGCACATACTTTAAACACTTCAAGTTGTAAGCTAATGATGGTTATATAAGAAACGCAGCATGTTGGTGCTATAAGCTGTACGTTTTACGTCCAATGTACGCATGATCCAATTAGTCGACTATCAAAAAAATCGTTTGTGGCAGCACTAGTATATATATATATATATATATATATATATACATATATCCCAGTGGGTAAAGCACTTAACCCACAGTGTCTCCAGGTGGACTGTCCCTGTAACTAGTGATTGGAAGTTGCTCTGGATAAGAACCTTCACACAAACACACACATATTTAAATAATATTTGTTTATGTAATGACTGCACTGACACACAGAGACACAAAGACAAGATAAAAAATCAAGTCTAAATAAAATCAAAATAAAAATCTGTAACTACCCATTGAAAATAAAGACAAAAAACATTAAAATACAACAACGAGACAGTCATAGCATACTGTCTTCACACATCCAGGCGGCCTGACTATAAACGGAATAAATCTGATCTTCTGCCAAAGGGTCTTAAAGCTAACCTCGTCGGGTCATTGACACCCAGCAGAAATGAAAGGAAAATGTAACGTTCCTCTTCAGTTCTTTGCCCTTTGCTGTTAAAGCATGTAATGCTATAACAGCAAAGACCTCAGCACTTTTCTCAAAATGATGTACATAAACCATATGCTGTACACATCCCGCAAAAACGGAACTGGCGTCAGGTCCACTGGGCTCCAGCGGTTTGACCAATGGAGTGAGAGCTTCCTCAGCTTTCCTCTATCAGCATTAACGAGCAGCACACAGATGGATTCTGAGACGGCAGCCAAGCGCAGCTGCCAATATCTGGAACTTCCTGATAATGCTGTACTTCAAACATCATTATGCTCCATTTTTGGAGGAAAAAAGCTGGAAGAACAAAGAAACGTAGCTGCAGAGTCGCCACTGTCGTGTGGCTGCTGCCCAAATCTGAACCCACAGACAATAAAACAAGTTCACTGTTTATTAAAGCTGTCAACTTGACGGTGCATTATATTCACAGCTTTAAACAGCTTAACTAAAAAAAATGATTTACAAGCAGCAGTTCATATATATCAAATACTGCACATGTGCTGCATATGCTTAAGTACAGGTCCCTAAAAGACATACAGCTCTAGGGAAAAATGCCATTAACAGACGTCAAACCTTTACACTGATAAAGGTTTTAATGTTTTTCTTGTATTTCATTTTGCCATGAGGTTGACTTGTGACATTTTTCATGCATCAAAAACAGTCATTTATTTATCCATGACCATTATCCAAGTGGAATTAAACACTATTAAAAAAAAAACTATTAATTACAAGCTCTCTGATTAATTAATCTAAATTAATCGCACACATTTTTTTTGCTGTAAAAGTGATTACAGCAAAATGTTTTTTTTGCACTGTCCATGTGCAATAATGGTCACAACAATGAAAAAATGTTGAGGGAAAAAAAGCTTCAGCAAGAACAATAATAGAATTAAGTCCACCTATAAGCTGCAGTTTCAGACAATGTACAAACAAGCCCGAGTGTCAGAAGTGTTTTAATCTGTGGGGTCTGGAACGGAGGTGGGGGTTTAGGGGTAGCATACGGTTGTTCTTGGGGGTAGTATAGGGTTGTTCTGGGGGGTGGCATAGGGTTGTTTCGGGCGGTGGGTGGGCACGGTGGCACCGGCTGCATGCGGCATCTCGCGAGTTTCACTTGACCAACATTTACAAAATCCATCATACTGCAATCAGAAGGTTGTGGGTTCGATTCCCAACACTGCTCGTGGCACCACTGAGGTACCCTTGAGTAAAACACTGTCCTCACACACTTCTCCCCATGCGCTGTGTTCCTGGCTGCCCGCTGCTTCACTTGGTGAATGGGTTAAACACAGAAGAAGAATTTCACGCTGTTCACACTGTGTGCTGGGCTGTGGAGTGTTCATGCATGACTTTAAGCAGCCACTTTACTTTTATTTAAAACAGCAAGGGAAGATATTTTTTCCATTATGTGGCCCCTTTAAACTTTAAAACGGTTTGTCACACCTGCACACCTCATTCAGAGACATCATTCCTTCACTAAAAGACACCAAAGGTGGTTTTTCTATGCCATCGCTCCATAGAAGAGGCTTTTTCTACCTTAGCAGGCATAAGAAACAGAAATCTGACACGTTTTAACAATAGAAGTGCTGTCAGTGGATGCATCCCAGCCTGTAGGTGTTTCAACCTCCCCACAGGCAGGATGCGTTCAGTCAGGAGTGACGTGGTCGTGTCAGTACCGACAGCTCCGGGTGTCTGACTCCATCGTTCAGTCAGATGTATTTATGAACTTCGCCAGTGTAACAGACTCCCACAGAGTTAAAATTTTCTCAGCTTGGCTGACTTTACACTTTAAATCAGTCTTAGTTGTGTGTACTCGGCTGATTTGGCTGGTGCGCAGTGCCGTTCCGCTCTGGGGGAAAATTCGCAGAGCTCTGACTTCCAGACTTCTCGCTCAGATTCTGGAGAAACGAGTGCCCACGGCAGCCCCACATCTCACACAGCAGCCAAAACCCATCAGCATTACTATTTTTTTCCCTGTCGTCTTCTCTGCTGGAGTGACCACCACTATTACAGTCACATATTTATACTTATACGCACTTTGGGAGATCATCTGAGAATGACCGTCATCACCAATTATAATCTGATTTTCTTTATGCTCAGAATTAAGTGCCTTCTTGAATTCTGAAGAAAACAAAAGGTTAAGTCGGGTTTCTCTGCATTACATCAGACTCAAAGGGCCCATATGCTGAAAAAAACCCAATATTCCTTACTTCAGAAATAATGGTTTGATAGCAGTAAGGAAAACTTGTCCTCCCAATTCAGCCGTGACCAATTCTAGCCACTAATCAAGTCTCCCCTTTTTTTCAGGCCAAAGACTCAAACGCTTCCTATTACAGGGAGAAAAAACTGGAAGGAAATTGGACTGAAGCACTAAAACCCAGTCACAGCCTGCTGTCTTGGCATGATGTGCATCTATATAGATGGAGGCCATCCTGAAACTGGAAATACAGCAATGACAGGCCCTCGGAAAACACAGTGGTCTGTCAGAAACCACGCAACATGTTTTGCCTAATTAACATTGGAATATATTTTTCAAAATAACTTAAAATAATCTGTTTATCTATCTATCTATCTATCTATCTATCTATCTATCTATCTATCTCCACCTCTCTTACTGAGCACACCATTTTGTGTATAAACCATAGTGTATATAGCACAAATTTTTTTCTGGTGAGTTTTATTTTGACTTTGTATTGTATTCCAGATTGTTGCTGTGTTTCTGTCTCTGTGTATCTGTGCAGACGTAACACAGATCAATGCAGTTTTCTGATTCGAAAACTTTTTTCAATCATATGAATATATGAATATGTGATGCTCCAAAAGGCTCATTTTTCCAGCACAGACAACTGTTTGCTAATATAGCAAGGACAAGATTTTTTTCATAAAGAACGATACAAACGTTAAACGGCAGTGTGTACTGGCCAAATTGCGGAAATATGATGTTTTAGCCGCATTGATCGAGAGCTGAGGGTTAAGATTCGCATTTAAGTGCTTATCTGATGCTTACAGATAACGGAAGGATCCCTATACGCCAGAGAGAAAACAGCAGATCAAATACACAATCAACATGACCCTAACCCTAACTTAAAAACGGAACTTAAACATGTTCTTAAATACCAAACTAGTAGTCTGTACACGTCGGACGTAAAACCGAGTGTAGGGTCAGTCTGAGTTCACTGTAGAAAGTGCCATGCGGATTTCTTTATGTGACAGGCCCATACACATATATAAGTGCTAAAAAATAAATGAAACAAATACACAGATATCTAGGTCACATGAAATGCTGGCTTTCTCTCTGCTGCTATTTTTATCTCTTAAATGAGAGTGTAGCTGGGTAACGAAGCTCTCCAGAGGGAAACACTTTCAGACTGCACCATTAAAGATGGACACCACAGAATTAGCACCCCAGAGTGAGAACACAGCCACATCGGAGAAGCCGTGGGTGAATCACGACTCATGCTCGTGTGTATGGCATTTAAAAGCCCCCAAAAACACAGTAAGAAGGACCTAAAGCAATAGAATTATGGATTTATGAATGGCACCATCAAGTTAAAATGCTCTCTGTAGTTCAGGAAATGACACAACTGTAATATAAACCAGTGCAAATTCTGAGCTTCACCAACCTATAGCCTTATTCTTCAAGTGGTACAATCCTGGGTAGGGTCTGCTTGTTTCTTGATTGTTTCATTTGAATGCTTATCACACGTTGAGAAAAATGGTTTTAAACGAGACTTTTGCACAGTACTGTATGTGCAAGATTGTGGATCATGAGTGTAAAATTAATGATCTAAAGGGTCCAACAAAGGCACCCCAGTGCGACTGCACTGCTGGGTGTTGATATTTAAAAAATGTCTGCTTTTGCTAATGACTGTGATCACTTCCTTGCCCAGGTGTACTGAAGAGAACCCTGTTTACCCTCCTCGCAATGCTGCAAACATGTAAGCATGCTCCACGTTGATGACAAGACAGGTATGAGGTTGCTAATGGTAGCATGCTGCGCTAATTAAGCCACCATGAGCCACTCAGTCGCATTACTCCAGCTCAGTGTTCGCATACTCATGCATGACTGCAAGTGCTAATGAGAGGAGACGTTCCCCCAGGGTCCAATCACCGCTGTGGGCTAACTCGCACAGAAGTGTGTGTGTGTGTGTGTGTGTGTGTTTGTGTACCCATGTTTATAGTGTATGTGTGTGTGTATTACTGATGGAGGACATTCTCTGCGGTGGCTACACGGTTGCAATGTCAGGTTTGTATCAATACCAACAAACAAGAACGAAAATGAATTATTTAAGGTGGGGTATTGGACACGCCATGAATTACATTTGAAACAATGTTGCGCTTGGTAAACATGATAAGAATTTTTAATACATTTTTTCATTACAACCTGTCAATCAAAAAACCTGGATGTATTTATTTAAAAGATGCATTTTTATCTATAACCCTTGCAGGCTCCAGGTGGCACGCGTCCCTCTTTTCTCATATTGTTTAAATCTTTCTCACTCATAGCTCACTGAAACAAGCAGAGAAATTCTTAAGTGAAGGTTTTAAACCAGGGGTGGTAAACAAAACAGCAATGTTTCTGCTCCTACTCATCCACTTATCCTAGAAATTAGCTGCTGAGTTGAATCAGGTGTTTCTAAGTAGAAATTGAACTGTGCCGGACTTCAGGCCTCTGGGAATTCAGAAAAGATTATTTTGTGATTGATCAAATCAGATAAACGTCTTGTTAATGTCTTTATAAAGGTAATGTAAATGAATTGATAGCCAATTTTACAAAATTTGAACAATAAATGTAGCCTACAGTTCTAAAGGCCTTTACACTTTGAATGTGAAATGAATAAATAACACAAAGATCTGAAACATTCACTTGCTCAAACAAAGATAGGACACAGTTTCACAGTTAGCAGTTTCACCTTGATCTTGTTAATCATGTTCATCTAGTTAAAAAAACAAACAAAAACAGACACCAAGAATGCCAAAAAATGGCAGAAAAAAAGCTTTAAAACCTAAAACCTGCAAAGGATTTTTTATTGTCACTTACTAAAAAAACACAGATTTTTTTTCAGGAAGAAAACTCAACGTGTTCGATATTCTGTTGTAGCTGGACACCAAATCAACGAGAAAAGTGAATGTGAATGGCTTCATAAATGTAAAGTAATGAAATGTAACCCAATATAAATGTACCATAATGAAAGTGCAATGCAATGAAATGTAACAAAGTAAATGTAACATCATAAAATGTCATTACATTGCATTTCCATTCCATTTAATTTCGTCTTGTGATGTTAATACAGTGTGACGAAAAGTAACATAATGAAACGTGAAGTGAAAGCAATGGGATTGGAAAGGATCGCCAAACTACGCAATAAGTATAGGCTTCAGAGGCCTTAAACATAGTAGACTGATGATGCTCCGCAGGCTGAAACTTACACCCTGAAGTTCTCCCTTTCAT
This sequence comes from Brachyalestes nurse, assembly GCA_037974405.1. NCBI lineage: Eukaryota > Metazoa > Chordata > Actinopteri > Characiformes > Alestidae > Brachyalestes > Brachyalestes nurse. The sequence goes on from JBBPCY010050302.1 coordinate 6,139, forward strand.
TTCTTATTCTTTCATGTCCAGGTTTTGGGGAGAAAAGGTTTTCTACCACCTGTATTACAAGACTGTAAGGCAGAAGGGCTACAGAGGCCACTCACTCTGAATGCCCATTCTCCTGCGGCAAAGGATTGTGTCTGCACACACTCTGTCTCTCTCTCACACACACACACACACACAGACAGCGGCTTTAGTACTTGCTGAAGCTGAAGGTTAATCCACACACACCGAAGCACTCCCTTAATGAGCTGAGAGGCCTGCGGTGCCCCGGGCTCATACACACTGCACCCTAATTACACCAAGGGTCAACACACCTGCAGCCTGCACCCATCATTCTCACACCTCGCCTCCACACTGCTGGTCTGATATAAACCTCACACCTTAAAGCAAAAAATTACATTTATACGATTTATCCCTTTGATCCTGCATTCTGTCAACCAACCAAGACATGTTCGAGATCTGAACTGGGAGGCAATTTCTAACAAGCAGTGGGAGCTAATGCTGAATTCGAGTGGCACTGGAAACTTTTAAATACCAGTTTTCAGATTTGTAAAGTGACCGACAATTTAATGACCGACAAAGCGAGAAATTAAATTCTAGACGATACAGGAGCTAACACTCAAGGCAACTTTTCAACGGCGATATAAATACATTTGCAATGCAATTCATGTGCTTTTTGGGGCTTTTATCTGACAAGCTGCAGCTGTTTTGGAGGCCCCTCAGCTTTATTCTTCAATGCACTGATACAATATAATTGTGTATGATGTGCGACTGCACATTTATGAAACATTAATAAAAGTACTTATATTGAGACAGGTGGGACAGGTTTATTGTGACAGGTGTGCACAAACTTTTGGTTTGAACTGTTTTCGCAGCAAGCACTTCTCACCCCTTCCCTTTACACCTCATTGCTCTCAAGCAGCTCAACGGAGTCACAACATTTCACATTGGGAGCCAACAGTGTCCTAGAATAGTAGTTCTGTGATCCCTAAAAGAAAAGTAGTTAGCAATTAATAAAATGAGTGAAAGATTGTTGCAAATCTAACTGCTCTAATGATCTAACTGTTAATTACATCAGCATCTACATCGTGTCAAACATGGGGTTAGATTGAAAAAAAAACATTGAGTGACCACAATGCATCATTTGTCTTCATTTGTTAGTGAACGAGGCCATGAAGCCAGCCAAGCATCTGACTATAAAACACCAAGAGCTTGCCAGCAATTCAAAAAGTTTTTTTTAATGTGCCAAGTTGAGGAATACACCCACCAGAGAAGTGAAATCTCATAAAAGCACTGGAAGCCTCATACATGGTTGCTATTCCAATTGCTAAAGGTTGAAAATTTGCATATAATTGTTGGAGATTTGATACCACCAGCTGTGACTGAAATGTGTCAAGTTATAATAAGGGCTTTCTGGTGAGTTGAGACATGTATGGATGTCAAATGACACAGCGAAGGGGAGAAAAGAAGACATTTCAGATGGCATTTGATTGCAGCTCCTGGATAGACGGCGTGCCTGTGATCACTTTTCTATTCAGTTGGATGAATTGACAGCTGTAGCTGATTCAGCTCAATTAATTGTGTTCATTTCCTACACATGGGAAGAAAAATACTGGAAGAATTTCTCTTTTGTGAGGAGGTGCCAGGGAGGACATAGTGTCAGGAATTATTCACACCTGTGAACAATCTCACGATAAATGCAGGAATGAGCTGGAAAAGATCACCCTTTATAGCGACGACCCAGCGGCAATGATGGACCAAAAGAGTGGAGTTACTGAGAGGACTAAAGAGAGTGAGAGTTACTGAGAGGACTAAAGAGAGTGAGAGTTACTGAGAGGACTAAAGAGAGTGAGAGTTACTGAGAAGACTAAAGAGAGTGAGAGTTACTGAGAAGACTAAAGAGAGTGTGAGTTACTGAGAGGACTAAAGAGAGTAAGAGTTACTGAGAGGACTAAAGAGAGTGAGAGTTACTGAGAGGACTAAAGAGAGTGAGAGTTACTGAGAGGACCTTTAACCCACACATCATTACTATTCACTGCTCACTGCATCGGTTCACTATTCACTGCTCGCTGCATTTTATTAAGTCCTGAGCTTTGCAGTCACATTCGTTTGGCCAGCTTTGCCTTGCTGTTTCATTATAAAGCGCAATGGCTTTCGCAAGGGAAAGTTTTGCAACGGGTGTTTGAGTTACACAAGGAGATCCCGGAGTTTTTAAGAGATGTCAAACCTGACAGTGCAGAGCTCTTTGCTGACTCACTATTTGTGGAAAAGCCAGCCTACCTTGCAGACACGTTCAACCCACTCAGCAGCTTCAATCTCTCTATTCAAGGAGGTTACTTTTCTGTCCTCGAGGTGAGTGACAGAGTCACGGCATTCATGAAGAAAACAGAGCTATGGGGAAAAAATGAGATCAAATGGAACTGTGGGTATGTTTCCCCAGCTTCAGGGTTTCTTAATGAAAATAACCTGCCATTGGATACAGTGACAATCAGCTACCACACACCAAACTAGAACTTCAGCACACACTTCTCTGATGTCAACGCTGACTGGATGTGTGATTAATTTGCACCAGAAGAGCAGCTGTAGGAGCTTTCCTGAGACAGGACAGTAAAAGGACTGATTCCAGGCCCACCTTCTCACAGGAGCATCCTGAACGTACTACAGAGGCCATGAGAATACTGCTGCACTTTACTACCTATGTTATTGACAGCTGGTGGCCTAGTGGTTAGGGAGTTGCCCCTGTGATCAGAAGGCCATGGGTTTGATTCCCAGGACTGCTAGTGGCACCATTGAGGTATCCTTGAGCGAGTTATATTCCCCACACTGCTCCCCGGGGGCTGTGTCACTGGCTGTCCACTGCTTCAGTTGGTGAATGGGTTAAATGCAGAGGAAGAATTTCACATTGTTCACACTGTGTGGTGTGATGTGTTCAGGTGTGACTCACCTACTTTACTTACTCTTTACCTTTGGTTGCACTGATTACCATGAAAACAAAGCACAGGGTGAATTTGCATGTGGAGGATGACCTCAGAGTCTGCTCATCATCCATCACCCTCAGAATTGATAACCTGTGCAGCCAGAAGACGAGCTCACCCCTCTCACCAATTAATCATGTACATGATTATAATTACATACTGCATTTTCATTAAACTGTGGATTTGTAGTGGAGTTCCAACTATACACAAGTTTAAACAGTGTCAAGTTCTGAAAAGGTGTCAAGATGTTGTGATGATACATAATAGGTTTGGTGTACAGAGGATCCTTACAATATTTCTTCTCCCTAAGCGGTCCCTGGCCTGAAAAACCTGAGAACAACTGCCCTAGATAACAACACTGCAAACAAAAACTTTCTTGATTACATTTAAAGGAAATACCTGGATCAATCTCCATTCTGTCAAATGAATGGCCACTCCTGAGAGCAGAAAGATGCTTCTATAGTGAAGGAAACGCAGGATACAGATTCTCTGGCATTCCGTATTTCCTTCTTCATGATGGTGGGTTTATCTTTTAGCAGGTTTTGCTACTTTGCCCTGAAGTATGCTAAACCTTCCAATATTCATCTGAGTGCAGAATGATACTTAGCAATAAACAAGGTGCGTCCATTATGACATTCAATTTTATAGAGAAGAGTCAATAAAGATTCAGAAACCACGCAAGCAGATCTACTTGAGATTAATTTAAGATGGGTATGCTCCTTGAATGCATTAAGATTCCTGTGGTCCTGACCAATCCTGGTTGCTTACTGAGCTATAAGCTAACAAAAATAACCAGCCATGCATTACTGTAGTTGTTAAGCGTTACAGAAAGCATTGATTCTATTATCATTTAGCAGAAAATGAACTTCTTATACCTTTTCAGCCGGGGAAGAGAAGCCAAACTAAGTTACCTTGCAAACATTACCTTTCACTTTGCTCTCGTCAAATATCTGATGGATCATTTCTATTGTCAGAGTAACACATTCTTTCAACTGGAAACAGTTACCACAGTTATTTGGCTGCAATGAAGCAAAACACTGGCCCTTAAAATATGTCTTGGTTAGTTTGCTTCACTGGAGCTAATATTTTGTGGAATCTTGTGTAAACTAGATTTTTCATCAAACTTTGACTTTAAATAGGAATCCCACTCAGTTCAGGCACAGGTAGACATTTACCTAATGAGGAAATCCTTCACCGTCCACAAACTGAGTGGGTTACAGCCTCAATTCTGCTCAGTGACATTTTCCCAGATTTAACACCTGGTATTTACCCAGTACAGTTAAAGCAGTGAACGGTGTCCGCACGTTTCAGACGATCACGGCATGTCACAGCTGACGAATGGCCTTTCACGCCGTGTGGCAGAGGCAGCAGTGTTGAGTGTAAGTGGGGGAAAGTGACCTGCATAAGAAACCTGAAGCATATCCACTGCACGAGTTTGATAAAAGACTAGACCGGGTGGTTGCTGAGCTAGAAAACCACTGTGCAGAAAGCATCGAGCCTGAATTTAACACACCACCACACTTCCAGACACACACACACACACACATATATATATATATATATATACACAGACACTAAGGTAATTACCATCATTCCAGCCTTCAGTTCTGCTTATTCCCCAGACACTTAAAAAGACATTCATCTGCATTCCAAACTGAAAACTGTCCAAACAAAAACATTTTCATAGATTAAATTATATATAGTACTGTGCAAAAGTCTTAGGCACCTATGAAAATTGTTTGAATCTATTTGTATCAGCAGTGGGTTTCTTTCTGCTAGCAAAAACACAAGTGAACATTAGAATAAACTCAAACGAACAAGAAAGCAGTAAAAAAAGTATCAAGATGTCCTTTTTTCTAAAAAGTTGATATGTTGTGAGCTGGTTAGAAGAACACAGGTTTGGTTTCAGATTTCTGCTCATTGCCTCCAGTCATTGTGTGGATTTCTAAAAATCCATAAGCAGCAAACCTAATATAATCTAATGAAGGAAAACGAGCCAAACCATGTATCTGATCGTAGCTAAAATGAATATTGGGCTTCCATGAGGAAAGAGGTCTGGAAATGGTTAGGAGAACACTTTGCCACACATAAAACCGCTCTTTACTGTAATAATGTTAACTGTATTTATTGTAATATTAATATTTTAACACTGACGTAACACTACTGTTCAGTAGTTAACAGGTTTTAAGTAGAATTTCCCCAGGTGCCTAAGACTTTTGCACAGTACTGTATATGAGAAAGACTGAGAGTATTCATACATATATATTTTCATTGAGTGGATTTCTCCTCAGTGCTCGGTGTCCCATGTTATTTGATTCCTTATCTTATCCGTCCTCATCAAATTCAGAACACGGGAGACACTGAAGACAGTGATAAAACACACAGATGGCCAGGAGTACTAAGCCTTTGGTGCCAGGTTTAAGGTGTAAATACAGCATGCAGGTTAAATATCAGAAGTCATGTTATACACAAAACATGATATACAGCACAAGGCTAAACATGCATCAGCATCCTCTGGACATGCAGACTCTCCCAACACTTTATCCCACTTATTCTCAAATGGGCAAGTTCTCCTGTCCCTTCCATACATGCTGTAGTTGTTTTTAGCTTCATGGTATGCCAGCTTCAAATACTTATATTTTACGCTGCTCCTCTTCATTTTTAAGTGTTGGTGTCCTGTCACTAGGATTGCAGGGATTAAGTGGTTTGACTATTGACCACAGTGGGAAACACTGCAGTTAATCAACCGTTAAAACCTCCTCAACACCGCCAAAAAAAAACCCCCAATCCACCGGAACGCGGATCATGGTTTGGTGGAGTGCACGTGCTGAGGAGCTCCCACTGCTGTCAGCAGTAGCACAAAAGTACTTGTGCATTCCAGCTACTAGCGTCTCCTCTGAGAGAGTGTTCAGCAGTAGTGGCAGTATTCTCTCACCTCATCGTTCCAGGCTGAGCTCAGAAAATGTGAACATGCTCACCTTTGGCGGCAGCCCACTGCTTCTCTTGGTGAATGGGTTAAATGCAGAGAAATCATTTCACTGTGTACTTGTATGACTATGCATGTGACAAATAAAGAATATCTCTATCTATCTCTCTTTCTGCACTTCAACTTGGACTGATGCTGTGAACTGTTAAAGCTCCTATGTAGACAGGTTTTACATTATTTTCCTGTTTTTCTTTTATTGCCACTGCATTTATGAATTTTAGAAGCAACAAATGACCTCTGTGCTGCCCATAGATGTGTACAGAGATGACTTTTATTTTATTTACTAACTATGCAGCATCTTTAAAAAGCAGCAATTTTAACTGCATTAGTTAAAATAAACAGTGCAATTTATGTTCAAGTCATCAGGCAGGTCTGAGTTCATTTCTCTTGCTAAAAAAAGACATACTAACTGGAAATATAAAAAATGTGTAGTTCATCAAAGGAGCTGGATGTGTTTACAGAGCAAATTTACTTGAATTTAATTACAAATTCTTTTCCATGAGTTTCAAAACCTTTATAGAATGTGTGTGTGATTTATACAGTTGTGAAATCAATTCACGTAAAATAACCGTGATAATCGTGAAACCGTGGTTATTTCCTCAGACTATAATCGTACCACCAAAATTTCGAATCGTTGTAAGCCTACCTGTCACATGAAATATTTTCGAATGACGCCTTGGTCAGGGGTGCTTCAGGATGCATTAGTGTTTACACTACAAAAGATGTGTGATGTCCCACATCCCCTCATCAAGTGGTCTGAGTAAATGGATCACAATGTGTCTTCAAGGACATTTATACTCGCATTTCGCACTGACCAATCACCCAAGATTTTAAAATTAAGTTTTGACTGCTGTTTCTAAACACTTTCTGAACAGAATTTACAATGTTTTCCATGCTGAATAATTTGGTGCGAAGGCCTTCGTTGATTAATG
>JBBPCY010050332.1:0-13025 GCA_037974405.1 Brachyalestes nurse
TATGAGGTGGTTCAGAGTTCCCTGGTCCACCTCTGGTGTGTGTGTGTGTGAGAGAGAGAGAGAGAGAGAGAGAGAGAGGTATGTGTGTATGTTAGTGTGTGTGTGTGTGTGTGTGTGTGTGCAGGTGGTTCAGAGTTCCCTGGTGCCCCTCTGCTGTGTCTGTTTAAGGTGTGTATGTGAATGTGTGCTCGGGTCACCTGTGAGTGTGAGTGTGTGCTCAGTTCAGGTGTGTGTACTCGCGCGTGGGCTCATGTCACCTGTGAGTGTGTGTCAGGTGTGAGTGTGTGAGGTGGTTCCCTGGTCTTCCTCTGGTGTGTGTGTGTGTGAAGTGGTTCAGAGCTCCCTGGTCCTCCTCTGCTGTGTGTCTGAGTGTGAGTGTGCAGGTGGTTCCCTGGTCTTCCTCTGGTGTGTGACTGTGTGAGAAGTGAGTGTGAGTCTGCAGGTGGCTCCCTGGTCTTCCTCTGGTGTGTGACTGTGTGAGGAGTGAGTGTGAGTGTGTGCAGGTGGTTCCCTGGTCCTCCTCTGGTGTGTGACTCTCCGTGCTCCGGGCGGGTCTGTGTGGTTCTGCAGGACTCTCGGTGCTGCGGGCGGGTCTGTCTCTGTGTGTTTAAACTCGTCCCGCTCGGCTGGAGAGAGTCCGGGCTTCTCGAGTCGGGCCGCCAGGCTGTGGATGTCCTTTACCCCGGGAGATCCCGCCGCCCCGTGTCTGCGTGTCCGGCCCGCCCGAGCCGAACCATGAGGCTGAAGGTCGGGTTCCTGCTGCGGAGCCTGCTGGTGGTCGGGACATTTTTGGGTCTGGTTCTGCTCTGGTCCTCTCTGTCCCCCAAACCGGGCGACGACAACCCCTTCGCCAAGCCGGTAAGACACCAGAACTGCACTTATACTGTCATGTTTATCGCTCCGCCCATCTTAATTCATAATATCTGTCGATATTACTTCAATATTTGTAAATTTTCCCCCAGAACCAGCCAATTAGCCGCTACGTGCTAAGCTAAGCACTGGCGTTGTCATGGAGATAGCTGGCTAGCCTAGCCGTGTAGCTAGTTGGAGTGAATGGCTGAGATATTCGGTTTTGTGTTAAATAACAGGAAATTTTGTCTACACTACTCCCCTAAATGCACGTATGGAGTCAGGATTTATTTGTGCAGATAGTATAAGATACTCAAGGGTTGTTTGGTGTTTAATTCCATAGTTCAACACACTAAACTAGCCTGTTTGCTAAAAGCTGTTCTATCAGGAAGGGTTAGAGCTTGTTTTTTGTTTTGTGTGCTAAAATGACCATATGGGCCCTAAATAACATCTGGCTGCCCGAGCCCTCATATCTGACAGTAAACCCTGGGCGAAGGAGCTTAGTGAAAGAATTAAAAAGCTGCAGGACGTCTAAGCCGGACAGATCTGTGAAGGAGAGCCAGAAATATGATGATCAGAGCACCAAAGCAGGACAGAAGGTCCAGAAGAACAGGTCCATTTGTGAGCTTCTGCTAACTTCTGCTGCATTCCTTCACATTTTCTCACTGCTCCAGAGCTGTGCAATACTGACCACAAGTCACTATTTTACTTCTACATACTTCTACTTCTACATACTTCTACTGTCATTCTGATTTCTTTCAAGATATTTAAGTGCCCATATCATCACTTTTCTGGATTTAAAACAGTGTAAGGTCTGTAACCACCAACGGCCTTAATGGTTAAAAATTAGACTTTTGTTGGATTACATGAAGACCTTCATCAGAACACTCAGTAACTCACCTAGAGCTGTGGTCATTCTGTCAGAAACAGTGTAATTGATTAGAGGCTCATTTGTGTACAGAGGCTGAGATATTGCAATTATGATTAACAGATGATATATCGTGCAGCCCTTCTCCTCAAATGGTTGAGTCATACGTGGCAGTTTTGACAGCAGCCGGTGAGTCAGGTGAAGGCAGTGGATCAGGATTTTTAAACTTCCCCAAAACAGCAGTGTGCCTTACCCCAAACAGAGCTGACCAGCCAAGACGTGTTTCGCTTCTGAGTTTTTGCCCCAAGCAGTGGGGCTAATCTTGCGAATAATGGCCTGTTTCACTGAAAATTTTTTTTTTGGCTGACCAAGTTCTATCAAGCTCATTGCTCCAGTGCAGAATTACAGAAGCAAACTTTAGAAGCCTTGACTGAAGTTAAAGAAGAATCAAACATATATCCAAAAAAAAGATAAGACTGTTCAATATGAAATGTCTCTTTCCCATCTTTTGCTGTTATACAGGCTCAGCTTCAGGCTTAAATTATCTAGAAAGCTAAACATTGCTGGAATGCCATAATTAATCCAGCGTTTTATGGAGAAATTTGCTTATTTCGATAAAAGGCCTAATCTTTCGGAACATAAATTCATGGTCATTTATTTATTAATTGTGTCTCAAAACAATAATACTTTCATTGCAACTCAATTGTACTTGTGAGAAAAGTAATCTACTGTTTAGTCATTAACATTTAAAGTAAAGTGGCCGCAAAAAAGTAATGTGTGAACACACCACAGCACACAGTGTAAGCAGTGTGAAATTCTTTCTCTGAACTAAACCCATTCACCAAGTAAAGCTGCTGGCAGCCAGGAACACAGCGTTTGTAAAGCAGTGTGGGGATGGTACCATGCTCAAGGGTACCTCAGTGGTGTCATTTGAAGTCCTGGGATCCAAACCCACAGCTTTCCAATCGCATGGGGCAACTACCTCTCGTTGTGCTTTAGTAACTTCATTTAGACTTGTTTCACTGAGAATCTTTTTTTTTTTTGGCTGACCAAGTTCTATCAACCTCATTGCTCCAGTGCAGAATTGCAGAAGCAAACTTTAGAAGCCTTTACTGAAGTTCTGCTTAAAGAAGAATAAAACATATATCCCAAAAAAGATAAGACTGTTCAATATGAAATGTCTCTTTCCCATCTTTTGCTGTTATACTGTCTCAACTTCAGGCTTAAGTTATCTAGAAAGCTAAACATTGCTGGAATGCCATAATTAATCCAGCGTTTTATGAAGAAATTTGCTTATTTTGATAAAAGGCCTTCCATGTGGATCTTTCGGAAGATAAATTAATGGTCATTCATTTATTCACTGTGACAATATCCTGTGTGTTTTAGGAAGGAAGAGATGCAGCAAACCCCGTGCCTGACCTCCGCAACGATGTCGCCGATCAGTTTAAGCCGGTCGTGCCCTGGCCGCATGTGGAAGGCGTGGAAGTGGACCTGGACTCCATCCGTCAGAGGAACGGTGGAGACAAGCTAAACCCGAAGTTCAGGGTCCAGGATCAGCAGAACATCATTCAGAAGCAGTACATCACTTTCAAGCCCCACACAAATGTGTACTCGGACCCTGTGCTGCGCCGGGGGAGCCTGGGCAACTTTGAGCCCAAAGAGCCCGAACCACAAGGAGTTCCTGGGGGTCCAGGGGAGGGCAGTAAGCCATTTGTGCTGGGAGCGGAGTACAAGGACGCAGTCCAGGTCAGCATCAAGGAGTTCGGCTTCAACATGGTGGCCAGCGACATGATCTCTCTGGACAGGACCGTTGGTGACTTGCGGCATGAAGAGTGAGTATAGTGGTTCAGAAAGTGAGAGTGAGCAGGTGTCTGGAGTTATATACGTAAATATTTGGGCTGTTTCAATCATGAAACAATGGATGTATTTGGTTGTGTCTCCTAAATGGTGGTCCTACGTCGTACTGAAATACATCTACACACCTACACACATACCATCATACATCTACACACCTTCACACACACTCTGATAAACAGCCTCAGTCAGGTTTTCACAAGAGTGTCCTGGAATTCCAGTGGAGTCTAAAGGGTTAACAGAAGGCAGCACTTCAAAGTGTCTAAATAAGGAACCAAAAGCTAGAGTAACAAATGAGTACTCAAGTATTCCAAAGGGTGTGTTGGGAGGAAGATATAAGACCGTAGTGCAACATTCTGATGGACTGGAGATAATGTATCTGGAAGGTGAGTCTGCGCATTAGGACTAAATGCAATTGGGAGGAAAAGTCACGTTGCAATATTTGTATTTTGTGAAAATCCAATTGAATTCAGCGCATGACATTTGGTATAAATGGTCTTATTCAGAGCATTTCACAGTTTAATCACATTACAGAAGAAGGCAAATATAGCACTGGGAGTCTTTTCTGAGTGTGTTTGCTTGAACAGTTAATCGAACCCTAGCTTAACACAAGCTACATCAAACAAGAAGTAAAAATTTGCCCTGAAAAAACAGTTCCCAAATCAAGCTATTTATTATAAAAACTTAATCTGTGTGTTTACAGTTGTGTTCATAATTAAGAGTACCTCAGTATTCTGGTTACCCAGGATAATGATTGCAGTTCACTAATGCTGCATAATCTCTACAAAATATTATATTGTGATTATATTTACAAATTTGCAATTGCCATATTCTTTGCACTTGCATTTAAAAGATAATGGGGAACACCGATGACATTGTTACAGATTAGCCCACATTATTATGATCAAAATTTACATTAATTCGATCATGCTTAGACTGGCCTGTATGATCATAGCATAAAATAAACACAATTGTAGTTTATTAGAGGGCCATATGCATATTTGAATATTGCTGCTCTCGGTATTACAAGGCTGATATCAAAATAATGGTTACCAAATGATAAATATATCGTGCAGGCTGTGTGTTTTTGTTTTTTTGTGTGTGTTGTTGTCCATGTCTGTCAGTACAGCTGTTAACACGTCAGATCCCGGGCGAAATCTCCTCAGCCACATCAGGTTTACCTTTTTGAGAGGCAAAACACATCCCGCTCTAATTGTTGCCGGACTGACTCAGCCTCCTGCTGTTGCTGCAGGGAAACGCTGCACGTCTGAATGCCTGAGATTCTACTTGTTGTATCTGTTACAGACTCGTCATCTTAGATACAGTTTAAGACCGAAACACTTGATGTGGCTCAAGGGACAGTGTTGAGGGAGTGTACTAACTGTGCAGGGCTGGAAACCCCTCTGGCGCTAAACAAACCAGCTATTAAGCCCCTGAGATGATGATGGTTATTATTATTATTATGAATAATAATAATAATAATAATAAAGATAATAATAATGCACTTATTTTTATTTTGAGCCCTTAGTGCAGAACTCAAGTGCATTTCAAGTCCCTGTTTCAGATCTTATTCTGGGCTTATGCGGTTTTTTTATTAAAAGGTGAAAAGCCCCCGTCATGTCAGTTTACAGTTGCATATATTGTTAAAAAGGTGCATACTTAATTTAAAAGTTTAAACAGATGTAGTGTGGTGCTGCATATGAATTATCGATTGAAAAGACTGAAAAAAAATCGTACTAAGATTTAATAGCATTTTTTGAACGTAGCGTTACTGCTGTATCCCGTCTAGTCCGGCCTGTCATACCTCAAAAAGATTAAAATAACGTGGTATTTATAATGTTTTACAGTACAGTGGTGTTGAATGGAACCAGGACAACAAGACAAATATAACCATTTATTTACTGTCTAAAACACAAGTGAATCTACATGTGTCTCACAGTGTGTCCTCCATGTACTTCTCTTCTAAGAGATGTCTGGTTCCATTCACCACCACTGCAAACAATTCTGACTCTAAAACTATTGTGAATGACTTTGTTGACTTAATTTTAATATGCATGGAGGAAAGATAGTTAGGAGAGTTTAAGATAGTTTTAAATATGCTAGAAATATTAGTTGTCACAATGCCTTTGTCAGAAGTCGCCTACTTTCTTCTTTTTGTCGTTTTAAGCGATCACACCCATGTACAGTATGTATAAGGTCTGTGATGCCACACCTGCTTTTCAAACAGGAGCCTTTCTGTGACGTGGTGCAGTGCCATTGAACACAAGTGTGAAACGGTTGGTGTTGCCTCAGTGCAGTCATTTAAAAACACTTTTATTTTCCTTTCTCCTCAAGGCAGTCTGTCACATTCACTCAAGATAACAGTGAAGAGTAGTGAGAGTGTGCGGAGCAGGAAGCTCGGCCACGTTGCTCAGTCCTTGGCTTTTCATTAACTCTGTTCTGCATAATCGCATCCTAGATACGTCCGTAACAGCCCAGTTACATAAATTCTGCTGATTTGATGTCATCTGGCTCTGTTATGGGTGGATGAAAAGCTCCCCCGTCTCCCACAGCGGGTGGGGATTATCTGAATGTCATTACTTTGGGAATGTTCTACATAAGGCCTGAAGTGGAAATGCTCTGCGTAAAACCTCCTCTTTACTTTGCCACATTTTAGGGTTGTGTTTGTATTCTGTGCCTTTTCACTAAAGCTCAAATAATGTGACGTTTGCTAGATAATGTTGGCCAGTATTAACGACTCATGGTTATCTTGTTATCCCTGATTTTGGAATCTGTATCGGCCACGGAGTTTTCATATCGGCCAATCTCTTCTTCACACATTGGCCAGTCAATCATGTACACCTTCCATTTAGGTGCAACATGTAGGTTTGCAGTTTTTGACAGTTATCGGTTGCCTACCCCCAATTAATCAGTGGAACAGGACCACTATAGGATCAGAATCAGAAAAGGAAATTGTGCTGCAACCACAGACACACAGAGAAAAGAACAATATAAAACATAAAAGGCACATTTTTAAACTCTGTACTATATACCCTAGGCTACTATATACGCAAAGTGCTGTGATCAGCAAGAGAAGTGGATATAATATTATAAATAAATTAATAAAAGTACTGCTGAAGTAGTTTACTTGGGGGTTGTTCTCTATTCCGTTTGCGTTATTACATGTAATAATTACAGAAGTAGAGATATTGCACAGAGGTCTGTTGCTTAAGCAGAGATATTGCACACGATAAGACTGCTGAACACAATAATACAGATACTGCATATGATGATTTAGCACAATGAAATCGCACGTCTGAGGAGCAGCAGATTATTGCACAGATTACTGTGTGGATGTGTGACGGGGGAGGGGATACAGAATCTGATGGCAGTGGGGAGGAAGGATTTTCTGTGGTGTTCAGTGGAGCACTTTATTCTGGTGAATCTGTTGCTAAAAGTGGGTTATCAGCATTGTCCATGATGGACTGAAGTCTAGACAGTGTTCTCAGCCCCAGCAGGATATTTGGATCATCAACCATTCTCAGTATAGCGGTGACATGCTAGTGTCATATATACAAGTATAAGTTAAGAGTTATAAGTATTTTACTGAGGTACAATAAAGCTGCATTGCACAGTATATTCATCCCAATAAGAATTATTAGTAGAATGTTTCTCTACAATTAAAGAGTGTCCCCTTGCTGCAAATGTTTAGTAAGATATTGGCAGAAGAGCCATTATTTTTCACCTCAGTGTCACAGCAATGGTGACTAATCATCCTGTTCAGAATCTAACTTCTACAAAGTTCAGCTCCAGCTCAAGTCCTCCGCACCTAAAACAACTTGTCTTTGTCTTCGGAAGACTTGATTAGCTGGAACAGGTGTGGTCAACCCTGGCAGAAACGTAGCTCTGACGTGCGGTGAGTGAATGTGTTGAGGGGGGTTGTGGGAAAAAAAGACGTTTGTTTGATTGCATGATATTCAGAAAACCTGCAGAAACACTCAACTGGAGCTGTGATTGGTCAGGATGCTCCCGTGCACATAGTTTAAAAATAAAAAAAACTAAGCTAATTTGCATATTGCAGCCTTCGGCACTGCAAAGACCAGGACATCAAACTCTAACCAACTGTATATCGTGCAACACAAATATGTTTTGTATATGATGAGCCATCACTGCAGTGTGAGACAGCTGGTTTCAGTGACTCCACAGACAACACAGTTCCAAGAAATATATTTAATATTTTTGAACAAAATGTAATATTTGACAACAAAACCCATTCATATACAACATTATTTTGGTAAATTATTTCATTTTTTGAGAGCAGAGATATCATGCATTTGAATTACACGTGTGAAATAGTTGTAGTCTCCTTAATAACTAGAGCAGCCAGCCACCCAAATTTAATTAACAGAAAGGTTCAGCTAATTTAACACTAACGCTGTGGTTTGAGGAACATGATAAAGAGTTCAAGATTTGACTCTGCCTCCAAATTCCTCCAATCGAGCTTCTGTGGGATGTTCTGGACAAACTAGTCCGATCTGTGGAGGCCCCACGTCACAACTTATAGGATCTGCTGCTAACATTGTGCTGCAAATACCTTCAGAGGTTCTTGTGGAGCCCATGCCTTGATGAGTCATAGCTGTATTGGTGGCTCAATACATTAGGCAGATAGTTTAATGCCAACTTGTGACTAATTGAGACGCTCTGTTTCCAGACAGTTTCTTTCAGAGATCATGGAACATGGGTTCCATTTTTATCCATCTATTTGCTTTGAATGCAGAAACTGACCTGACTAGTTTTGCATGGCGGTGGTTATTGCCCTGTTATCTTCTGTTGTTATCAGTGCTAACACTCCCCATATTTTTCTTCATATTCTGCTCTGTGTGTAGTCCTGCTGTGCCGACCAGGTGAACTGTGGCGGCCTGTTTATTTTCCTCGAACACGCACCTCTACCCAACTAACACAAAGCTGAAATCCCCAACAGAAAACAAACCGGCTCGTTTGGACAATTCTGGACCTTGTCTGGATGTCGGCCAGGCCTAAAACAAAAGGCACCTCTGTTGAAAGAGCTTTTTTCATGTTGGAGGTGTAATTCTGGGTAAGAGTGCCCGGGCTACAGTGGGTACATGCTGTTAGGGCTAGACGACAGCTTGCGTTTCTTTCAGATGCGTTACTTTACTCTCAGTGTTAAACGAATCCATGCATTGATCTGAAGATGACATTTCAATTGCATTGATTTTGGAAGATCAAAACAAATTTTAAAAGCGGATCCTAAAATCTCCCCAACCCCGAGTGCGGGATAAAGGGGTAGAAGATCGATGGATCCTAAAATATGGCCTCATTTCACTACATGTTGTATTTGTATAACTATGTATGTGACAAATAAAGAATCTTAAAGATTAAATTGCCAATTTGCAATATTTAATAAACACACATCTTTGACTTATACAACTGAATTATATAAATGTTAATTAAAATGTTAATGCACCAGCTTTCTAGGTACCACTGTGCTGTGAATAGAATAAACACTGACTGTTGTGGACCGACAAGTGAACTGGGCTTTTAAACAGAAGGTCCTTGGGTAGT
This sequence comes from Brachyalestes nurse, assembly GCA_037974405.1. Lineage (NCBI taxonomy): Eukaryota > Metazoa > Chordata > Actinopteri > Characiformes > Alestidae > Brachyalestes > Brachyalestes nurse. The sequence goes on from JBBPCY010050332.1 coordinate 9,134, forward strand.
TGGGTAGAGGTGTAGTTAACCAGGTTTAATGACTGGTGCTGCGGTCTGTCATTATGTATCAAGTGTAGTATTGCCTCAGACATTACAAGTTTATTTGTTGTTTGGAGGATGTGTCTCTACCTCAATGCCCAAAATCCACAAAAAAATTCTCTTGCCAGTAGATGGCACTGTCTTCAAAGCCCTTTATGATTCACATTCTAAAACCCAACCCAATCTGGAGACCTAGAGGTATTTACATTAGAATCTAGTTGTATTCATTCATTCGCCCATTCATTTAGGCCAAATGAGCGAAACTTATGAAAGTGTGTTGTGCTAAACAGAAACGTTTATCATTTGTGATTTTAATTAGATTCATGTGGATTTTCTTCTCGATTGCCCACCCCAGACAGCCACCTCTCCAGCGGGGGCTTGCCCTCCTCAGCCTGTCCTCAACACTGTGGCTGAGAAACAGTCAGGCAGTACTCAAAGTTACCAAAATAAGCGGACAGGAAATGGACTCGGATTCATATCTCATGAGTAGGACGGACATGTGTGTGTGTGAATAAAAATACATTATATATATGTGTGTGTGTGTGTGTGTGTGTGTGTGTGTGTGTGTGTGTGTGTGTGTGTGTGTGTGTGTGTGTATATACATAGTTTTATAAACCTGCATAAAAAATGGAAATTATTATAGGAACAGTTCAGTAAAAAATGACCTGCTTACCATGTCTACATTTGAAGTAAAGCGGAATAAATGGTCAATATGTATTTTATATGCACACACCCAGGTGGACCTCCTGAAGAACAAAAGCTTGCTGTTGGACATCACAGCTACACTGACTGAGGGTATTGTGAACGGTCAGAGACTGAAAATCTGTGATGTGGTGAAGCCGTCCCAGAAAGAAGTCAAAGAGAAGCAGAGACCAGCCCCGAAAGCCCAGGCTGGAGAGGAACCAGGCCCAAACTCCGATACAAAGTCCCAGAGAAACCTGAGCAGAGAGCAGCTGAGAGACTTGAAAGCGCGTAAAGGATGGCCTCACTTCAAGGATGTATTCATGCTGTGTGCTGTAGACGTGGAGGACGTGGAGACGCTTAAGGTAGAAACCAGCTTGCCATTGTAGCGAATTTGTCATGCAAGCCTGAACATGTATGACCCAGAAAATCAGTTTGGAATCACTATATAACACCGGTTATATAGTGAAAATTATAAATATTATTAAAATATTAAACATCTCATACCTTCTCAGGTTATTTGAAAACCTAAACATGCTACTAAATAACAATAGATTCAGTGTAATGACCTATTTATAGTAAATGCCTGGCTCAAAGTGTATCACCACTTATTTTCATTCTCAGTGTTATACAGCTTTACAGTATACAGTTAAATTATCTTTCTGGACATGTGTCATATTTCTTTTTGGTAACATTTCTTTGTGTTATTTTAAATGAATGCAGTTATAGCAAATTAGCATCATTTATTGTATGCATGAGACTAGAAACAAACATAGAAAGCTATCATTTAAAGTTATTTTTTTATTGTATGCAACTTCTAATGTATACACTTAAAATGACAAAATTTACTAATTATGATCTTGCTTCCTAGACAAAAAAAGCTGTTTCTGCACATCAAATTTTAGAACTAAAACATGGAGAGCCAAAGATTCTATACAGCTGGTTTAGAAGAGGGGAGGTGGTGCAAGTTCAGGAAAATATATGGAAACGCTGAGGGCTTTTAAGATTGGGTGACGGGACCAACCATGGTTTCTCAGAACACCACAATAATTCAATGATACACATTTTGTTGCTGCTCTAATTAGTTTTAGATTATAAGGAATTATCGGAGTACTCTCGCACGTGCTACTACAGCAACAGTTGTGGACATGCAAGCAAATGTGATTGAAATCAGATTTCATTGCTTGTTATTGTAATCTGAATGCTGATATCTAGAAATCAGATTTAAGAAACAAATCTGAATTGCACTGCAGTGTGAACAAAGTTTTCAACTGACTACATATACAGCTCGAGCTCAAAAATGTTACTCACTACCGCCCTCTATAGGTGTCATAGCATCAAGTCAGAATTAGAACTGGAATATCTATGAAGTGCCTCAGTAAATTCTTTTTTTGTGCTTTAGTTTTTTTTTTTATTTACATGCATTTGAAACATTAAAAACACACCCAATGCATTGAAAACACACCCAATTCACATTATGTATTATGTAAACCTTCTCATATTGAGTAATATTGTGAAAGTAAATGATTTAATGACAGGCCTTCCTTAAGACGGTTCTTAGATTATTTTTATTACTTTTGGTAAACAAATGTTGTGTTGGCAGCTCTTATGTACCCAGGACATAAGGACCGGATTCATAACAGCTGGGGTGGCAAACTCCCCCTAGTCTTGTAGGGCTGGAGTCCTTCAGTTTGTTGAGTCTCTTGCTGAACTGATTGAATTCGACAATTAATTGTTGGTGTTTTAAGGTGTAGTTGGTGTGTTTAGAGGAGGTTAAGTTATTCTGGACTCCAATCCTCCAGGATAGCAGTTCATCATTGTACCAAACGCTGCTTTTAAGTGACTCTGGATAGACGTGAGTTAAGTGAATACATGTTACTGAATAACTGTTGGTTTTACAGAGTTACCTGATGGTGGCTGCAAAGCCAGGTCCATGGCACTACCACAGTGAAGTACTGACGGATCAAAGTCCAGAGAACGTCTGCATCAATGCAGTCCGAGGGAAGCTTCTGGAATACCTTCCTCAGGAGGTGCCTTATAACATAACTCAGGTAAAACTCAACTCAACATTCCTGCTTGCTGATAATGAATTATTACACAGTGCACATCAACAGAATCCCAGTCTGTCACAGTCCTAACTGCCTTAAGATTGACCAAATTTCCTAAAGTTTGAAGGAACCTGCCCATCCAGTGTTCTTTTGAAATCCGCGATATTAAAAGGGTGTGTACACCCTACAAAGGAGTAAGACTGCAGTGTTTCGAACAGGTCTGAAATATAGCTGTGGTGGTAGCCAGCAGAAAGGGTTGGCATTACCTGAATGCAAAAATGGTCTGCTGTGTGTGACAAACAACAAATACATGTGACCTTTAACTCAGTATTTTGATTTATTGACTATTTCAACTAATGACATATTTCACAGATCCAACTCCTCAACCCTCGCTTCCATCTACACACATAGGAAGACTAAGACAAAGTAAAATAAGAATAAATCATGTGTTAGAGTTGGGTTTTCAAAGAGGCGCTTTAGTGACAGTGCATATGGGAACACCTCTGGTTCTTGTCCTTCTATTAATCTTTGCACACGCGCAGCCAGGTGCTCCTTCTTTTTTCACTTTTGACCTGAAAAACAGACACTTAGCTATAAATTAAATGTACAGAAATTAGACGCCAACTATATTTAGTAATGATATAAAGACAAATTCTCTTTGCCTGATCATGGTTGAAACATCTCTCTCCAGTTTACACTAAAGGCAGGCTAAGTCTGTGAGGCTGCCTGTGATGTTATGGACCTCTCTTCCTCCTCATGCCTTATTCTCTTAATATATTTTTGAATACTCTTATCTGCTATGTAGAGGCTAGAGCTGTGTCTGCCAAAGCTTGAAGAGGAAATAAATTAGAATCTTTCTTATATTTAGCCAAGGTACATGTGCTTAATATACTCGAGTCTTATAACCACTAGTGCAACGTAGATTCTGCTTTTCAAAAGCTACAAAATTCAAAGCTACAACCAGTCAGAATACAATTTGACAATAAAAGGAGCTGCTTTAATTCTATGCTTATACAATTTCCACTCTGTTAAAGTAGTACCTGAGAATTTCTCTCCTCTCTCTCTGTCTCTCTCGCTCTGTCTCTCTCGCTCTGTCTCTCTCGCTCTGTCTCTCTCGCTCTGTCTCTCTCGCT
>JBBPCY010050343.1:0-13024 GCA_037974405.1 Brachyalestes nurse
TGGGTGTGTGTGAGTGTGTGTGTGTGTTGGTGTGTGTGTGTGTGTGTGTGTGTGTGTGTGTGGGTGTGTGCGTGTGTGCGTGTGTGTGTGTGTGTGTTGGTGTGTGTGTGTGTGTGTGTGTGTGTATGTGAAAAAAGGACATCCCTGACCAACTTCTGATTAAAGACAGAGTCTGACGTCTTTTATCTCGTCCACAACCAGCAGTGAGTCAGCGGACACTCGCCTCTCTGAAGTGGTTGGAGGAGAAGAAGGAGGAGAAGAGGGAGAAGAAGTGGTTCAGCCTCAGTTTTTTCCCCACACACACATCAGACGCTCGGGGTACGTCCTCTAACTCGTCCTCGTTGTTCCCCACTGAACCGTTTTCTCCCTCAAATTACAGCGTTTGGGGTCGGAGAAGATCAGCGGCGCTTCACTGAAGAGTCTCTGACAACAACAGCTAAATCAGGCCCTCCAATTAGTGCCTTCACTTAAAAAACGAGGCGGCGGCCAGCTGATCAGAGCCAGATGAACTCATGAATATTCATACGGCCTGCCGGGACACTGGCAGACAGCTTTCCTCTTTTTTTTCCTTCTTCTTCTTTTCCTTTTTTTTTGCAGCTGAATGATCCCTTTCCAACGTCCTCATTATGTTGATCAAGTGAACAAAGAGCGACAAAGTGAAACATGGGAGAGAGAGAGAGAGAAAGAGACAGAGAGAAAGAGAGAGCGTGAGAAGAAAGAGAGGGCGAGAGAGAAGAGAAAGTGAGCGAGAGACAGAGGAGAGAGAGAGAAGGGAGAAAGAGTGAGGAGAGAAAGAGAGAAAGAAGGGAGGGATAGAAAGGAACGTGGTGACTCAGCTTCTTCAGATGAGAGCCGGAGTGAAACAGCAGTTTCATCATCATCAGAAGAAATATGAATTTTAAACTGGTTTTATTGGGAGGTGGTGGAATGCTCCCAGTTATGGAAAGCAGCTAAATTGACAGGCGTGTAAATGAATAATCTTACCATTTGCTAAATTCATTTTCACAATCATAAATGAAGATTACACACTGATGACTGGTGCTTAATGATCAACAATTACAGGTAACAATTAAAGGTAAACGACAGTCTGGTTAAGTGGCCACAGTCAGTCTGAACATGAATAAAATCCATCTGGAGAAAGAGCAAATTGATCTGAGTGATGAATGTTGTGAGAAAAGAAATTACCTCATGCAAGATGTTCATGTTTAACTCATTAATTTTTCCTGTGAAATATGATTTGCCATTTAATTCTTCCTGTGAAATATGATTGGCCCTTAATTTCTCCTGTGAAACATGATTGGCCCTTCATTTTTTGCAAAATATAATTGGCGCTTTAATTTTTTTGCTGTTAAATATAACTGGCCTCTTCATTTTGACTGTGAAATTTCTTGTGTATGATTATTGGGCTTAAACTATTCTGTGCTCCTCAGGGCCTGGTAAAGTGAATCAACATGAAAAGAGGGTGTCTAGACTGAGTCTGGTCTGATTCTGCATTCCAAAGGTTAAACGTCACTCATGCTAAACATGCAGAGACTGTGTATGAGTACACATGTATATAGGCACTTACAGTATGTTCATATTTCAGTCTGGTTGCCAAGGCAATAAAACATATCTGTAGGTCACCTGGGGCAACAGCATGACAGTTCACCTATAATCAGATGTGCAGTATATCATTACTACAGAATCATCCAATTGCTCTGGATTCTGCCTTAAACTGAGATTTCACAGGGTCACGCAAAGGCCTCTCCACTCCACACCGCCTCACTTATATGTTTGGTCAGGTTCTGTTTGACTAATCTCACAAAACCACACCTGTGTTTGGGCTGTGAAACATTTACTCTGATCCCAAGAAAGAAGTTCAGATAAGTTCAGGGAGGAAATAAACATTTGTACTGAATGATTTTACATGCCATTGAATGGCATTGAGAGGGAGTTGCATTGGGCTTGCTGGTGCCAAATGCGAGTCATGTTGTGTTTAATGGTGTTGAACGGGATTCATGTTGGGTTTAGTGGTGTTGAATGGGAATCATGTTGGGGTTTAGTGGTGCTGAATGGGAATCATGTTGGGTTTAGTGGTGTTGAACGGGAATCATGTTGGGTTTAGTGGTGTTGAACGGGAATCATGTTGGGTTTAGTGGTGTTGAATGGGAATCATGTTGGGTTTAGTGGTGTTGAATGGGAATCATGTTGGGTTTAGTGGTGTTGAATGGGAATTGTGTTGGATTTAGAGGTGTTGAATGCCAGTAGTACTGGGTTTAGTGGTAGTGAATGCAAGTCATGTTGGATTTATTGGTGTTGAATGGGAGTCATGTTGGGTTTTGTGATGGTGAATGGGAGTTGTGTTGGGTTAAGTAGTGTTGAATTGGATTAGTGTTGGGTTTAGTGGTGGTCAGTGGGAGTTGTGTTGGGTTTAGTGATACTGAATGGTGGCTAAAATTCTTTTAGCGGTGTTGAATGCGAGCTGTGTTGGGTTTAAGAAGGGAATGGTAGTCGTTTTACGTTTAGAGGTGGTAAATGTGAGCTGTGTTGAGTTTAGTGGGGCTGAATAAGAATAGAATGTAGTTTTGGGTTTAATTTGAGTAAAGGGCAGTGTGCTGGTTTTAGTGGTGTTGGTATAGTTGGGTAAAGGGCAGTGTTGTGTTGGTGTCAGTGGGAGAGTTTTAGAGGTGCTCAGCCCGCTAAAGTGCATTTTGTTGTTTGCTGTTTGTGGGGTCGTATCAGCTTATCAGCAGCTGACAGAGAACGGAGCAGAACCTAAAGTCCACAACATTCCTCTACACTGCGGCGTAAAGTGAAGATGCAGGTTCAGATATTCCACACAGGCCTGCTCCACCGTTTAAAAGGATAGAGGTTTAAAATGCCCCAAGAGAGATAAAGAGATATAGATCAGATGTTCAAATGTTTAATTAGTGAGTACGGTATGTATTTATGGTTCGACTTGAAAAATTCTTTTAGGTGCTTACATACATGTATAGATATAATACACATCGGATGTAAGGCTGTTACATATTGATACATATAGCATGCAAATGGAACATGTTACACATATCCTGTTTGAAACCCAGCTGTCATAAAAGGAATAAATATGGCCCCAATTTAGCATTAAATACACTAACAAAAACACTAACATGTTTTTGCATATGAGCGAGTGTGTGTGTGTGTGTAAATGTGTGTATAATAATAGTTTTTGTTGAATAATATGACAGTTTAAATGTTATTTCTGTGGTTCTGCAGTGGGTCTGATGGGCAGCACTGAGCAGCTCATCTCACCTGACTGGCAGAAATTGAAGCCGTGGCTCCTGTTTATTCAGGATTAAGAGATCTAGGCCCTGTTTAATCAAACCACAGAGAGCGTGACTCCCTTAACCAAATGCTGTGTGTATGTGTGTGTGTGTGTGTGTGTGTGTGTGTGTGAGGGATAGGGAGTGAAAGAAAGAGAGAAGATGAGAGAGAAAGATAAAGAGAGAAAGAAAGAGTGAGAGAGAGAGCAAAGGAGTGGTGAAAGATAGAGAAAGAGATAAAGAGAAACAAAGAGAAAGAGCAAAAAGAAACAATGAAGTGTGTGATAGAGAGCGAAGTAAGAGAAAAAATAAAGAGACTGAACAACTGTGCAAGACAGAAAGAAAGGAGTGAGGACAGAAAAAGAGAAATAAAGAGAAGAGTAAAAAAGAGAGGACGAGACAGAAATGAAGGAAGAAAGAAAAGAGAAAAGGAAGAAAGACAGAGAGAGAGAGAAAGAGAGAGAAAGAAAGGGACAGAAGGAGAGAGAGAGAGAGAGAGGTTTCCCTTCCATTGCACTGATGAGCAGAACTTAAATATTTACTCTTTTTTAAACAGGCCTCTGCGCGGCCTGTTTAAAGAAGGCCGGATCAGACAGCAGGTCCGAGCATCAAACATACAGAGCAGGAAGAGGATTTTCCAGAGAGAAGTGTGGTGTTTGATTTTGTCATATCATTTATTTAGCCATTAATTAATTTTGATTATCAGCATGACACCATCCTAGCGACCCATTAGAATACCATAGCAAATAATTCAGCAACACCCTAGCATCCACCTAGTAACGCCCTAGCAGCCACCTAAAACATGATAGCAACTCCTTAGCAACATCTTAGCAATCACCTACAATACCATAGCAACCACATAGCAACCACATAGCAACACCCAAGCAACCACCTGTGAATTGCTGTAGCTGTGCAATTGCTCTGTATTTTCTTCAGGAAATTTTATATAGTTGTACTGCATGTAAATGTATATGTACATTAATGGACCTAATACTACTTTAGTAATGTTCAGACTGTTCATTTAAAAAATAAAAACCATGAGTATGTAGGTCCAATGCACTTAGCTTTTTTTGCAGATTTGACCTTAGATCGTATGTCTGAAAATACTACACGAACCTAAAAACCGTTTATGTATTCAAGGAAGGGTTGCATATCAAATGGATGGAGCTATCAAAAGGCTAGCAAATTTTTGAGCAGCAACAGCAGAAACAGTGGCTGGATGGAGACAGGAAGCTCCAACACCAGCTGGAAAAACGTCCACCATCACAACAACACTATATACACTCTCTTGGGATCGATGAGGCTGCAGTTTTCTGGGCCACAATGGAACCAAACCCCTGTAGGATGTTCTGGTGGAAGAGCTTCATGAACACCACTTTCTCTTCGTCATTGAGCTCTTGATCTCTGTTCAGGTTTTAGCTCTCTGATAGCTTCAGCTCCCAGCAATTCACAGGCGTTCCTCTCCACAGCCTCTGCCAGTCTAACATTATTCCAGACACATTTTTGGGGTGATAGTTGAGGTCGCATGTTCCTTTGCCTGTCCTGGAGTGCTCTTTAGTGCTTTCAAGTCAAGGTCAAATCAAGTAGGTATTTATTGTCATTTCAACCATATATACAGAATACAGTGAAATGAAACTGCGTCCCTTCAGGACCACAACATTCCTCCAGGACCACAGTGTTCCTCCAGAACCACATCCTTCCTGCAGGACCACAACGTTCTTCCATGACCACAGCGTTCCTCCAGGACCACAGTGTTCCTTCAGGAGCCCAACACAAAGAGGAAAAACTTTTGCAGGAAAGGAGTAAAGAAATAGGCAATGAAACACAATAGTAAAAGAGGAGCAGAAACAGCAATAGTGTGAGTTAATACAGTATCATAACAGATGCTGTATTCTAACAGCAGCATCACTGACGTGTGCAAAAAGTACTAAGGAATGCAAAGTCTGAGATAAATAATGACGCAAAAACAAGGTATTTACAGTATATAAATGTAAATATACAGGGTAGTTACAGCGGCTGTTGGGCAGTAAGTTTTTTTTCTTTATGTGGAACAGTTTAGTGTGTATATGCAATGTGATTGGGAGAAAGGAAGCAGTTCAGTTCAACAGTTTCCTGTTACCTCTGAATAGTGAGAGCAATCTGATGGTGTGTAGAAGTTCTGCTACTTTGTTTGTTGGTTTTGAAGCAACACAGAAGCCGCTAAGATGATTTGTCTGAACACCAGATGTCTCTTCAACTCCAAGAGCAAATCTAGTATGGAGGTTTATAAACATTCACGCTCCAGGGTAAAAAGCTCATGGATAATTGTGTGGTGGATTGATATCCAGATGAATATGGTTTGAGGCGCTTCTGCAGTGATCGTCTCCATTTCGATGCTAATTTGTAAACACTGGTGTACAGCTTGTTAGCATGATAGCACTAACAATGTGCTGAAGTATAAGAGTTAGTGCAGTTCAATCTGCCTATAATGATCTATACTTTACATTTAGAGTGAAAATTGGTGAAAATCGTAACTTTTTTCGTCAAACCACACCTTTAATTTGGCCAAACTGGCTGGCAGAAGTTGCGGTGCCAAGCTGTTCCGCAGGCGTGTTTGAGGACACCAGCGAGGTCAATGCGAGCTTCTGCACTCCATTAATCTGCTGTGATGATTTTACGATAGAAATATTTACATTACTCCACCCCCCTTGCTAATTAGAAACCACACAGGCAAGTTCGGCATGTCCTTGTGTTGCTGATGAGCACTCAACAAACTGCGGTTTGATTGACCTTGTGTTTTTATATGGAATTTTGTCTAATTTTCTGTTTATTGTCTTACCCTAAAGCCTGTCGGTCTAGGCAGCTGGTGGTCAGGGAGTTGTCCCTGCAATCAGAAGGTTGTAGATTTGAATCCCAGCATTGCTGGGGACTTGCTCAAGGGTATACCTCAGTGGTGACACTAGCACTTGGGACTCGAACCCACAAACCCACAAACTAACCCACAAACCCACAAACCCACAAACTAACGCCCTAACCACTAGGCCATCCATCTGCCCCGTGGGTTAAATGTAGAGAGTACGGTAACAAAAACAGCCTGTTTTTTTTTGAGGATTTACACTGTGTGCTGTGTGTACACGTGTGACTATAAGGGCCCACTTTTCTTTATCCTCATTTTTCAATGTTGGAAAAAATTCCATTAAAACTCCATATGGCTATAAAAAGTTGTCTAAAAGCCTGGATTTTTCCTCTACTTTAGTCCTTGTTTATAGATAATAGTGAGTTATAAGGCGTCAGAAACCACATAAGCGAATCTATTAGACATTTCTTAAAAGACCCATATTATACCTTGCTCACTCACTCACTGAATCACTCACTCACTCACTCACTCACATTAAGCAAGCACAAAATCTTCCACCAGGTGGCATTCTGAAAGCTTTTGGTGCTTCTTGAGAGCTGTGCTTCACTGTGGGTCCAATGTACTGAGCCTTGCTGTTAGTGTCTGGGGTTAAGAGGAGTTTGGTTAGGTTAGGGTAGGTTTAGAGTTTAAACAGCCATCATTTGTTGTTATGCAACCATTTTCCAACCTCCTCAAAATAACCAGGCTGTTTTTGTTACTGTTCTCTTAAGACTGATAGGCCTATATGTAAATGATCTCTGTCCTAATTGGCTGCTCCATACTGTGGCTCATTGTAAAAGTGATCTATGCTGAAACACACTTAAAATTGCAGTGTGAATGGGCGGGGCTAAAATACTGAAGGCTTAATGGGAGGGGATAAACCACTGTCGTTTGAAGGGGCGGGGCTAAAATGCTGTAGGTTGAATGTGTGCGGCTAAACTACTGCAGGCTTAATGGTTGGAGCTAAAAACAGCCCATTTTTAATTATTTTTGTAATTTGGGTGTCACAAAAACCAAACACATTTGTAGAGGCATATACCTACCTACTGAGTCCACAGCAGCTCCACCCATTCACACTGAGTGTTTCATACTGGATGTCTATTCAAAAGAGGCTCAACACAGGCCAGCCTATCAGAACAGAGCTCATACATCAGTCTTAAAGGCATAGAAACCAAGACAGCCTGCTTCATTTTGGATCGGAAAATGAAAAGTGATCAATAAAAATAAATGACAGCTGTACACAAAATGACACATTCTACTTGGACATTACGGGGGTAAAAAAAGGCAAGAGAGGCTAAAACTTGGCTAAATTTCCACAAAATCTCAAGCACTTTGACTAATGAGCATCAGCATCATCTCCTGGATGTCACGCTCATCCATCCATCTAAAAGCAGACGTGCTGCCCTCTAAAAAAAAAAAGTGTCAGCATAAAATGTGGTCTCAATTCATCATGAATAAAACTTTGAATGAAGATTAATCACTGAAAACTTTCCCAGAGGTAATGAGCTCTATCGAACACACTGTGAAGTTAATATACTCTCTGTTGACCAAGCTTTCCCTCAATGTTTTCCAACTTCGGACAGATAGAAAAGTAGCTTCACCCAAACACAACCCTTATCTGACCTTCAACAAACACTGGCTGCTCAGGCATTTGATCAGTGTGTGTGTGTGTGTGTGTGTGTGTGTGTGTGTTTGTGTGGTTTGGATTATAATCAATAACCAATAGTTTGCAGATGTGGCCTGTTTAGCTCAATAAATGTAAAGTTGTTCATGGAACGAACAGTGGGATGATTTTTCTCCAAAACTGCTCCAGACCACGTCTATGCTTCACTCTTTTCACACACACACACACACACACTTCCCAAACATGCAATGTAAATGGAGCACTGACAAGAAAAGAAATAAAGGCAATGAGAGGCTGGGCGAGTGAGGCACTGAGGAGCAGAAAATGGAGGGAAAGGAAAAGCAGGGCATAAGAAGAATGAGAAGAAATCATTCTGGATCTGGAGAAACTGAAATTTTTATATAGATTTTAGTAAAAATCAATAAACATCTGCATTGAACGAACTGAGGTAACACTTTACTGAAGTTCCGCGTTTGCAAGGCAACATCACTCCTGCATAGCCCTCTAATTACAACTGACATGAACCTACATAAACTATTAGGCTTATTCCAATGAGCTTCAGTCATTACAAAGACAGTGCTAGTCAGAAAATGTTATGACAGCTAATACTTGATGGAAAATGCCTAAAATAATAGAATAGAATAGAATAGAACAGGTCATGCTATACTAGATTATACCAGAACAGAATAGAACTGAACAGAAAATGTCAGAATCGAAAAGAATAGAATGGACACACAACATGCACGCATGAATGTACACACACCTGCACCGTCTTTCGTCAGCCTCTATTCTTCTTATATGCTATTGCTCCCTTATCTAAAATTCACACACACAAACACACGCCCTGCTGGTTTGTGTAAATGTGGGCAGTAAGTGTGTCTTTAGCCTGTTAGTGCAGCAGAGCTGAGTATCATATGAAGATAAGCAGCTTCTATAATAAAAGGTTAAATAAATGACAAGAACAGGAATAAACAGCACATCAGCGTTCAGAGCAACTCTAAAGGTCATCACACGCACACATATACACACACACACACGCACACACACACATCTGCTCTTCTTAGCGCGTGACAGTGAACACACTGCGTTTCTGTGATAATTGGCTTCACAGTAAAACTCGATCAGCAGCCCACATACACTCTACTCTCCTCATACCTGTGTGTGTGTGTGTGTGTGTTAGTGTGTGTGTTCTTTGTATTTTTTTGTCCTGAGGCATCAGGGACAAGCTGACAGCAGTGTGTGTATGTGTGTGTGTGTGTGTGTGTGTGTATGTGTGTGTGTGTGTGTGTGTGTGTGTCTGCTGACAGAATAAGGATGTTTTTCCTGCTGGGTGGGGGTGTAGGGGCCTCCTGGCGATCAGGTACAGAAGCTGCTGGGTAATCAGCGACTTTGTGACGACTCCAGCATATGGTCCTTATTTACCCCCCCAAACACACACTGACAGGCCAAAGCGCGCACACACACACACACACACACACACCCACACACATACACACTCTGTGGATGTTTAGGGTGTTTGAAGGGGAAGTGAAACTGCATCAGCTTTTACAAGGTTGAACTTGGAGAACCATAATAATAATAACAATAACAACAATAATAATAATAATAATAATAATAATAATTATTATTATTATTATTATTATAATTTTCAACACCTAAAGAGATTTAAAGGCCAACCCATTGTATCATGTATTTCAGAGTATATATGTATAGTTGCATGCAAATGTTTTTGTAAGCACATTTTAAGACACAATTACTGTGGAGTCAAAAAAATTATTAAAAAAATGTGGCATAACAAGGGCTGAAAATCAACAAAAAATCTTTTTTGACCATTGGTTGTAAATTTTGTTGAATAATAGCAACACTAACAAGACTACTGCAACTGCTACAGCCAAGAATAATAATGATAAATCTGAGATGTTTATTCCTTGTCTTCTTCTTTTTATTTTTTTGGTGGTTTTAGAGTGAAAAGTTATGAATTGATATTGCAAATATTTGAATCGCTTAGAATGAAGACAATGTTGCCGACACATTAAGCTCCAAAACGGGCAGCTTTACTTTATGCTTCCGATGTCACAAGAAACACGTTAAATAGGCCTAGATTGGGCATCTTTACAGAAGCCTGTATTGCTCTAAAAGAGATACTGTAATTTTAGTTGGTGTTTCATAGTAAAACGATCATAGTAAAACGTCCCCATTTTCCAAATTTAAACTAGAATGTATTTCACAATTCACCTTCACTGCGGCTGCTTTTTGTTCCACCTTTGGCTCCTTCTGCCTGCCGTAGATCACTCAGAGACTCTCGCTCCCTGTACAATCTTGAGGTGACTCACCCACAAAAATCTCATCCTTAAACGATCAATACTAGTGAGCAGATTTTTTTAAAAATTATTTTTTTTTATTTTAAATTATTTGTTTAAAATTGAAACTTCATGTATTCATAATGCAAACAAGGATGGCCCATTTGGCAGAAATGCCCTGATATGGACCAATAACCTCCTGCCTGAAGTGAGGTGGGGAAATCAGTACATTAGTGGGGTGCATAAAGTCCCTTAGGATGCAGGAATCCCCTTTTACCTGCACCTGCTGTTGCAAACGTCACTTATCGTGGGGTTACTGAGACTGAGCTCATTGTGTGTAACATTCATGATGAACAGACCACTAGACATGCTCCAGCCTACTTTAGAGGTTTAGGACTGTTTTGCCTTCTCCTGTGTTTTTTGGCAGCGATTTGGCACCTGGCTGGACCCTGTTTAGTTGAGATGTTTTATTAGCACGCTAATAGGCCACACACACCCACACACATACACAGTGGACTGTGTGAGTGTGTTAGCGCATGAGAGGTGTGTAAATCGTGCGGCGCAACAGGCAGCCTGCAGTCTGCCCAGCATTCACCCACAAACTCAGTGAAAGAAGAGCGTTCTGACCAGCTGAGCGGCCTCCAGGTCAGCCGAGGACACGGACGTGCCGCCTGTGGAGCTGAAGACCTGCTGAGGAGGCTTTATTACAGAAAATATAGAAAAATCCAAGGAAACATATTGACAAAAAAATACAAAGATATTTAACCATAAGCATGTTATACTATATTACTGTGACATAAATTTAGATGCCACAGAAACATCGCAAAAAAGACATGTAGCAGTAAATTAATAACAGTTAAATTGTGGCAGTAGCCTAGCTATAGCTGCACTAGCGATATATCAGCAGTGTAAAAGGATCATTAGCCATTTTACAGCACCTTGATATTAACTGCATTAGTCATATAACCTCACAATAATAATAGAATAGAATAGAACTGAATGGAATAAAATAGAATAGAATAGAATAGTATAGGTCACAGTAGAATACAATAGAACTATCAGACAGAGTAAAATAGAATAGTCTGGTATAGGTCACAATAGAATAAAACAGAATACCATAGAATAGAATAGATCTCATAAATGACTGGAATTCATAAGTGACAGCTTTCAGAATTAGAATAGATTAGAATAGACCACAATAGAATAGAGTAGAATACAATAGAACAGACCTCAAAAATGCCTGGAGCAGTAAAGGTGATGGGTTTCAGGACAGACATGTCCTCTGGGGCGGTGTGGGTTTATTTTACTATTTATTTTTCTGTTATTCTGAGTGTGTTACAGAGACCAGGCTGGGGCGGGAGGGCCTCGTGTTTTTTATGTTTGTGTTTATTTTATTCCTTCATTGATGAGCTGTCTGTCGGCC
The DNA here is from genome assembly GCA_037974405.1 of Brachyalestes nurse. Classification (NCBI taxonomy): domain Eukaryota; kingdom Metazoa; phylum Chordata; class Actinopteri; order Characiformes; family Alestidae; genus Brachyalestes; species Brachyalestes nurse. The sequence goes on from JBBPCY010050343.1 coordinate 11,504, forward strand.
GCTCGCTGGTCTCTCTCTCCCCCATCTCTTGAAATAGTAATAACAGAGGATTACGCTGGGTAGCGCTGAGTAAATATTGATGTGTAGCCGCTGCTGTGCTGTACATAACCTTTGGCGCCGGGTGGTGGGGGCTTGCGGCCGCGGTGGTCCAGCAGAGAAAATGCCGGGTTTCCACTGCGTGAAAATATAGTTCCTGTGTTTCCAGTAAACTTACGCCAAATCCCCAGGAAAGAAACACACTCAGACTCTCAGTGATGTTCGAGTAATTAACTGCTACTGAGCTGAACCATCAAAGGGCCAATATCTCACAGGTTACTTGTATTTTGACCAAACGTCACATTTGTTTCTTTTAAAATGATATTTTGACTTGATTTTATTATCTGTCGTGCTGTAAAGAGGTTTTACACGCCGTCATTACAAATTATCATACAGTTATTTACTGTATCCAAACAGGCGTCTCAGAAACTGCCAAACAGAAGTGTTTTGTTCTATACTATTCTATTTTGACCTACACTGGCCTAAAGGGCCGGCCTGAGGCATAGGCAATATAGGCAAATGCTAAGGGCGCCTTCCATCTAGGGGGCGACACAAACGGAGGAAGAAAAAAGTGTAACATTCCACTATTCTTGAAACTAGTTGGTTTTAATATGAAAAAAACAAGCCCACATGAATTTACCTGCTTAGCAAAGCCTATTAAGTAGTAGTAGTAGTGATAATAATAATAATACATAACTTTCCTATGAGGCCGACACGGCGAAACTCACGGAGAGACTCGTGGAGTTTTAGATGATTGTTTTGGAACAGTCATGGGCGTCACTGCCATTCACTCTGAGGGGGACATGTCCCCCTTACATTTCATAATTGTTCGTTTGGACCCCCCCCCACACAAACACACACATTTAACATAAATAATTAGTTCACCCAGCGCTGATGAATCTTGAATCTTTCTCGAAAAAATCCACTTAATCGATGGAAAAATACACTGGAAATCCGAGCAGTCTGTCTAATCACTAGCGATTTACTTCACTTGCATGCAGTGAGTTGGCAAACCCGGAGCGGATTTCCAGTGGTGTGTGTATTCTCCTGTAGATTAAGTGGAGTGGATTATTTCACGAAAGATTCAAGATTCAACAGTGGTTTCAAACACCCCCACTCCCTAAAAGGACAAGCCTTTGCACACACACAGCAACCCCACCCCACACCCAAACCCCGTCCCCACCCAATGTGTCCCCCTCACATTAAAAATGCTTCTGATGCCCCTGGGAACAGTGAAATATCCCTCAAGATTATTGGAGAATTACCCTTACTCTCCAAAATTATTGGAGATTACCCATACATTTTACTGTATTTTTTTTACTTAAAAAAATCAATAAATTATTACTGCATTTACCCTGCTTATACCAAAGAAATCGGCAGGGTGTACCAAAGAAAACGCCCCTGCATTAATTAATTGTGGGAGAAGGCAGTTCACTGTATGCTGTCCAGCACCTATATGGGTTTAATAATACTAATACATTAATA
>JBBPCY010050418.1:0-7500 GCA_037974405.1 Brachyalestes nurse
TGATGGAACTTGATAACTTCCATAAATTATCCATAACTTTAAATCTGGGTCGTTTCCCCACTCCTTTCTGTTATTTTTTTTTTGTATTTTATTTGGCATTTTCACTAGCCATTAATTTACTGCTAACCGAGTTGAAGGGAAAAAACGTCAAACAGCAGTTAAGGGGTCCAAGCGTCATATTGAGACCTTACAAGGCCCTGAAATGTAAAACATTTTTGTATTTTTGAAAAAAGCTTCATACTGCAAACTTAAGCACCTTATTTTTGCAATGACCACCTATGTGTTGGTTTGATGAAAAGCCACAATTGGACCATTGTAATAGGACAAGCAGCATTTTAACAACTAGACAGCAAAAAATGTTTTTGTTTGCAAAATTTTCAGGAGAGAAATGAAGATGATGAAGAAGAAACACATACTTTTATTACAGTAGGGCTCCAGCACCTGTGATACCTGGACCCAGGGAAGGAATGACCCTGCGATGTTAAAAAAGCTCATCTGGAGCTTCAGGACAGCACAGTTGTGACAGATTCCACCAGTGCTTATTCATATCTGTTTGGAAACTTGATCCCTGTGCTAAGTTTGTGCTAGTGAACTTTGAACATGCGCTGACTGAGGCTCTCTCTCTCTCTCTCTCTCACTGTCTCTCTTGCTCACTCGTCCGCTTCCTCTCACACATCACTTTCACTTCTCTCCTTTTCTCCAGGTTTTCCTCACTGAGTGCCTTGGGCCACTCTTTATCTACCTGATGTTCTATTTCAGAGTGCCCTTCGTCTATGCCCCCAAGTATGACTTCACAACCAGCAAGCACTGGGTTGTGCAGTGAGTATCCCATCAAACTCATCTAGACACTCTTCTGAATGCAAAATATAAACATCTGAAAGGTTTGCCGCAATGAAACGACCGATCAAAATGCTGTGAGCATGCTAAACAGTATCAATAGATTCCACATATCATATCATAGGCAAAAAAAAGGCAGCTGGTGGTCTGGTGGTTAGGGAATTGCCCCTGTGATTGGAAGATCATGGGTTCGAATCCCAGGACAGCCAGTGGCATCACTGAAGTGCCTTTGAACAAGCCACCATTCCCACACACTGGGACAGCTGAACATTTCTGGGTCCAGCTGTTATGAAGATAAACCCCTTTGGGTTTTATGTAGGGTATGTCTAGTAGTATGTTCAATATTGGTGGCCCATGTGAACAGCAGTGGTCAGTCCTTCCATGCACATGCTTTTTAATAACTTAATAACATTAGTGGACCCTACAGTTGTGCAGTGGGTAGCACTTTTGCCTCACACCTCCAAGGTTGGGAGTTCAAATCTGGGTCCTGGCCTGTGTGTGTGTGGAGTTTGCATGTTCTCCTCATGGTGGTGTGGGTTTCCTCCGGGGTCTCTGGGTTTCTCCCACAATCCAAAGACACGCAGATTCTAAATTGACCATAGGTCTGAGTGTGTGAGCGAATGACCCTGGGATAGGATACATCCATTATCTACCCCTTTGTCCCGCACTTGGGGTCGGGGGACGGCTGGAGCCTATCCCAGCTGCTGGACAGTCACCAACATGTCGCAGGGCCACATACAGAGACAGATAACCATTCACACTCTCAATCACACCTAGGGGCAATTTAGTGTGCCCAATCAACCTATTCCCCAATGCACACATTGTGGTGGTGGGAGGAAACCCACACGGTCACGGGAAGAACATGCAAACTCCACACAGAAAGACCCTGCACCTTCTTGCTGTGAGGCAACAGCACTAACCCCTGCGCAATTGTGCCGCCCATATGTAATAACATTAGTAACTTTAATACCTGCTGTTATTTTATTCAATAATAAACACTGTAGATCTTTGAGAGGTAAAGCTGAACTGAGCTCAGCATTCCTCTGAGCAGGTTTTTAGTCACTCTTCTGAATATTCTTCCCAGTTTAGCGTGCCTGTGTCACTCCTTCCACTACCTCAAGAGGATCCTGGAAACACTGTTTGTCCATCGCTTCAGCCATGGCACCATGCCGCTGCGCAACATTTTCAAGGTGAAGCAGCATCCAGCTACGTAATGTCTATGTTCTTTTTAATGCTCTTTGTGTCTGGAATGTCAATTTTTTTACATTACTGACATTATTTTGTGAGTTAAGACGTTGTTTGCTTTTAGATTTGACAGGTGGCACCTGACAATCATATCTGACCACCTGACGGTCATATTACTCACTAAAGCACTGGTTAACTAATAATACTGGATAATAATATTGTTGACCACTTAGATTGACCTCATTTGCGCAGTTTTTCAGAATCAGTCTCTTAAAATCTATGTTAATGTTGATGCAGTTTCATATTGGCTGGGCCATCTTTAAGTAATGTTTTCTGTCAGTGTATAAGCCTAGGTATTAACATACCTCCCCTCTAGGAAGCCCTATATATACTGTATATATATATATATATATATATACAGCACTCATCACCCCAATGAATAATTTCACCTGTCAGTGCTTTTATCAGCCCTCACTTTAGCCCATTTCTCGCCGGTCAGCTTCTGTCCACAGGATCGTTGCTGACTAGTTATTATTGGGGTGGTGGACCATTCTTAGCACAGCAGTGACACTGTCATGATAGTGTGTGATAGTGTGTATAGTGCTGCTATGAGTGTATTAGCTGCAGTGGAGTCCCATCAGTTCACTGCTGTAGTCTGAAACTGGCTGATGATGAAGAGCTAACACAAACTGCTTCTGCAGATGAGCTACAGTGTCTGCCTGTACCATAATGAACAGAACGGCTGACAAAACTAAAGGATGACTCTTTCTCTTTCAGAACTGTTCATATTATTGGTGCTTTGCGGCATGGATGGCCTACTACATAAACCATCCTCTCTACACACCACCATGTAAGTAACAGTGTGGCTTCCTTGGCTCCGGCTTGAACTGTCCAAGTGCAGTTTCGGCAGCGTTCACCCCAGTGAAAGGAAGTGAATCTGTTTGTTTTTAGACTACGGGGAGCAGCAAGTGAAGACAGCTCTTGGGATTTTTCTGGTGAGCTTTGCTTCGTGCACAGGCTTCATGCACTCCCTTGCTTTTTGGTTTAGACTGCTCTGTTTGGTCTGTCACAGTTTTGCCAGCTGGGGAGCTTGTCCATCCACATTGCTCTCCGCAACCTCAAACCACCAGGTAAGCTCCAGTAAAAGCCTACAATCTCAATTTCTTGAGCCGCCTGGTGTGATGCTGGTGCAAGTTCATCCTTGAGCAGGGCGTTCCTGCTGCTTCAACCTCGGATCACTTCTAGCACCATGGAGTCACCCTCCTGCTGCGCCTGCAAACAGAAAATCTCACCCGCATGCTCACTCCCCCACCACCTGAGGAGATCAGCTGGATGGCATGGAGACGCTGGCGGATAGTTCATCGTCATTTTCTTAACTCCTTCTAGACTGTGGCTGAGTGGATGGTGCACGATACTGAGTCCCTAACCTGCTTATACTAACCCCAGAATCACAATGAAGCAGCGATTCTCAAACTAGGGGCCACAGGGGGGCATAGAAAGAAGTTTCTCTACTTACTCGTTTTTATTGTGTTCGTTTGTTTTATTGTATTAGTTTGTTTTGGGCAGCTGGTGGTCTAGTGGTTAGGGTGTTGCCCCTGTGATCAGAAGGTCATGGGTTCGCATCCCAGGACTGCCAGGGGCACCACTGAGGTTGGCCTCACACACTGCTCTGTTGGCTTCACTTAGATGAATGGGATTAATGCAAAGGACTCAAGCATTTTCCTCCAGGATCAATAAAGTAAAAAAAAAAAAAAAAAAACATGCTTTGGCCATAGGTAAAAAGGTGATACCTGTTTAAAAACTGGTAAATATCATTAATATTTTATTTATGTGCCAGTCAATCACAGTTAACGGCCCCTTGTCCTGCACCTTTTAACTCTATGGACACTGTGGTTCCAACTCTGTTAGCCGTAGATGGCCTATCTGTTGTTCATGAAGGCCTTCTCTTGTTTTTTATACCCATAAAGACTCTCTTTTCTTTCTCTCCGGGTCGACCTGAGGAGGACGGGTTCCTCTTCTGAGTCTTGGTTCCTCTTGAGGTCTCTTCCTCCAGCTGAGGGAGTTTTTCCTCGCCTCTATCACCTTTGGCTCACTCACTAGGGGCTCAGACCTGGGCTCTGTAAAGCTGTTTTGTGACAACTTGGTCGCTAAATAAATAAAATTGAATTGAATTTTAATGCTTTCCCTGTTACCAACACACCTGATCCAAATGAACAGTGAATCACTCTTGAGTTAAAGTGCAAACACTAAAACATGCAGGGCAGGGAGTTCCCGAGGACCAGTGTGGGACCCACTGTCCTAGAACACTGGTATGTCGCTTGTATAAGGAGGTCAGCAATAGCTGTTTATGAAAGCCAGTTAAATGGGAAGGTTTTGGTGGGATGGTAGGTTGTGGGCACACAAAGGTGGGGCAGGTGGGGAATGTGACAGAATTTCACTTACAATCCACAAAGAAGGCCATTCATTAAAAAAGTTTCAGAAAAGCTCTCCTTGGCTTTTGTAAAGCTCTAACATTAACACCTGGTGTCCTCTGGCTAATCTGATTACTGCACCTTTATCTCACTTTCATCTGTATTTATTAGCACTCGTCTTTGTCATTGCTTAAATTAACACATTATGCTAATCTCTTTTGTTATTGTTCACCTCCTCAACCAGGCCTGACTTGATTGTAAGATCCCACTGTATATTTTCAGGTTCTAAGATGAAGAAGATTCCATATCCAACCAAGAATCCTTTCACATGGATCTTTTTCCTCGTTTCATGCCCAAATTACACGTACGAGGTAAGAGCCGATTATCAGTCCGTAAATAAGTATAATGACCCTCCATGACTGAAGTTTGATCTGGTACAAAGCAAAATGATCAAGACACTGCAAGCATCCTCAGCACTAAGCTGAAAACTGAGCAGGGAAAGAGTGAAGAGAAGCTTTCAAGCAAGAGTTTTGAGGAGCAGGTTTAAAGGAATTATTTCAATGATGGAAGATCTTTTCCTGGCAGAGACCAGTCTGAATGAAGGGATGGCTAGAAGACCTGAGAGTGAAAATGGGGACACTAGATCCTTTACAATCCTTTATAAATCAAAAAGAGGGGTTTAAATTGGTGGTGAGATATTATAGCCTGGGTCCCGGGCCAATATAGTAATGAAACACAGCATAAGATGATGTTAGGGATTCCCCGAGGGGAGGAGGTGAGGGGACATTGATGAGGGCTTGTTAATAACAGAAGTGAAACAGAAGGCAGATGTTTTCTTTGAAGATGTGATTAAAGACTCCATCCATGTAATTAAAGTCACTAACCTTAGTGATGTTCTCAGGTGAAAAAAATGAGCCCATTATACTCACCTTTTCAATGTACTACCAGAGTCTTTAAAAAAAGAAAACTATATGAAAGCAGAATGCCATAAACAACTTAATTTTTTTATTTACTGAATATATCACAATATGTGTGCTTATAAATATACCACTGTGGTTCTTCTACTTTCTTGCTGGGGAATCATATTATTGAGCTGAAACATAAGACCACAGGAACAGTGTGTCGTTCTGCAGAAAATGTCAATGAGGCCTTGGGGAATGTTGCTTTCAAAGTTACAAAGAGGAAAAATTACACAGGGCCAGAAGGTCCAGGATACAGGGATGAGTGTTTCTCGTAACTATATTGCTGATTTGTGCTGCTGCAAGTGAACAGCTAGACTCTTCTCTATACCTGTCCAGAGAATAAATGGTGCACGTCGCCTCCTAGTGTTCCAGAATGGCAAAGATTTAAGGTTTAATCTTTTGCCGCCAAGATTGGATTCAGAAACAGTCCGTTTATTAAAAATCATGGCAAAACGTGTTATTTTTTATAAACAAAATACATAGCAAAATCATCACCCAGGGCTGTTGTTAAACCAAGAAGTGTTTAGAACAGAAGAACCACAGTTTCCCGCCAAAGCTTAGCTTATTTTTGCAGTGAAATGCTGCCATCTGGTGGTCAAATAACTTGGTCTGCAGAACCTTTCTCCAGTGTGGTGAGAGTGGGAAATACTGAGGTGTATTCAGTCTTGAGTGTTGTATGTTTTTGTCTCGTAGGTGGGCACCTGGCTGGGCTTCACCATGATGACGCAGTGCGTCCCCGTGGCCTTCTTCACCGTAATCGGTTTCGTGCAGATGACTGTATGGGCCAAAGGCAAGCACCGCAGCTACATGAAGGAGTTTAAGGAATACCCAACCCTGCGCTCCCCCATCCTGCCCTTCATCCTGTAGACTAACACAAACATACATACTGCTAAAAATACTAATTAAGGCTTCTGATTCAACATCAGGTCCAACACAATTGATACGAAACTACATAACTAGGCTAGTAATCTCAGATTAGACACCTACTATAGACAAATTGGCACTTTTAATGGGAAAAGATTAGTTAATGCACCCCCTGGTCTTCAGAGAGTTCACTCTGTGTCCACAGATTTTTCCAAAACACAAAGTGGTTTGGTATGAAATGCACCATTGTAGAGATATGGACTTTGATGGAAACCAGGGGACCAATATTTTTTTTATATTATATATGACCATTAAACATCTGTTGGTTTGTAGGTGTAAATCTGAAAAAAAAACTATGGGGGACTATGCCTTACAACACCCTCCACTGTGACTGTATTTTAAAAATACATTTTAGGCCTAATACTGTAAAATAATAAACCAAATAACGAAAACCAGTGTATTGGGGATCTGGCAGCGTATTCATACCCATTTTGAGTAGCAGCTTTCTGTGAGGGGGCTTTTAGAGGCATGACATGCTTCAGATGTCTGGTTTCTATCAGCAGCACTAGTACCTCAACGCAATTCTGATCACATCAAACTGTGACTATTTGCACTGTAATTATGTTGAAATATTGTTGAAATCCCCCTTTAACTGGCAGAAAAGGCAGGATATCCTCACTAACACCACCTAACCCACTCGTCTTCTTTTAACATGCGCTGCGGTTGTTTATGGTGATGAACCATATGCTTCAGAAGTGTCTCAGAGACTCTCTCTAGTGGAGATTGGAGAACTCTTCTATCCAGCTGGCGTCTGTTATAATTAACCTTGAAAAATCCAGATACCTGGCAAGACATTGCTCAGAGACTGAATGGCAAATGATGATGGCTGGCATAATTCTGTGACCACACAACCTGCACTGAAAACAATTTACTGTCTTGATTGTGGGAAAAAGTTGAACTTAAACCATGGTAAATATACACTGGAGTGGACCATCATACACGGTCAGAGATAAAGCAACTAACCACTGTAATCTGAATGATAGGGCAATGATAATCTTTACAGAATAACAGAAGCAATCCTGATTGGCTTCTATAGGACACATATCTCTTGAAGAATGATCCCATGCCATAACGACATTAAATTCAACAACTAAACAGTGTGTTCTCTGTCGAAGATGTGCCCATTTTTTAAACTCAGAAAATCAACAAAACATGTGATTTGACCCAAAACATTTGCTTTT
>JBBPCY010050439.1:0-13018 GCA_037974405.1 Brachyalestes nurse
CACAAACGTAATGTTTAATGTAAATGAATATATCTTCCTACATTCTTTCTTTCTTTCTCTCTCTCTCTCTCTCTCTCTCTCACTCTCTCTCTCTCTCTCTCACTCTCTCTCTCTCTCACTCTCTATATATATACGGGGGTTGACAAAATTCTTTCTGTATTACTGTAATAAGAACCTACGTGAATCAATTGGTACGTATCAAAATAAAATGTTTCTCTGTCTCGGCCGTGTCTATAGATGTTATGTATCAAAATTTTGATCGACTCAGCCTGTACTGTAACACGCCCTCTAATATCAGTTCTGTATCTTACAAATGTAAATATCAAAACTGAACACAGCAAAAAATGAATTCTTCTCCATGAAGAGGAAGAGCAACCCTCTGCTGAAGTGAAAAGGAGAAGTGTGTGACAAAAGAGAAATTAGCATCTCAGTCCAGTGGGACATTACAAAATGGCGCATGTGGAAGGGAGCGTCTTTTTTTCCCAGTGTGTTCATTAAACAAAAGCAATCCTCAACTCTGCACTCAATGTGAATAGGGCTCCCCAGTGATAGAAATTTTTAATTTGGCGCCTGACAATGGGCCATAGCTGCAGGGGAGTGTCAGGAGTTTGATGAATGGAGGCCAGCTTGATGTGTTTTGCTTGGCACTTTCTAATTCTATTCATTGTATTTCTTGGGGTTTTTTTTATTGTTTTTAACCTTTATTTAAGTCCCGGAGAGACCTGCCCAGGATCTGCTCTATGAACTGCAGCTGGTAGTTTAGTGTGACACGTTTTGAGTTCGTCACATTCTAAGTAGGCCGGCTGTAATGGAAGTGTGTGGGAAAAAAAGAAACGAAACAAGAAAGTGTTTAAATTAAAACAGAAACAGACCATAAAACTGGAAAATAAGCAAAATGATCAACTCTTGATTTGCCAATTCTAGACATTCTAGAACAGTTCTAGCAAGCATAGGCTCAGATAGAAGGACTAGGACCCAGTCCCCCCTTTTTCTCTCAGACAGTCCACTACTCGTCCTGTTCACACGTTGTATAAAAAACCTCTGTTTAACACACTGGCCATTGGTCCATTTGTCTGCAAGCGATCATCAGCCATCTACTCTTGCAGAAACCAGGTTAACATGTTGGTAACATTTAGTGATTTCAAATATTTTTATGAATAAAATCAGCAAAATGGCAATAACTACCTCTGACATACTTCTAGTAGTGTTTGGCCTTCCAACTGGTCACATTGCAAGAGGAGAGTGTTGATTACAGCAGTGGTATTTTAGACTTTTCTATATTAAATAAGATTTGATTCAGGTAATTACCTATTCAGTAGCTCATAAAGCAGAATGAGGCGCTTGTGTAGGATTACACAAGAGAGGATTACCCCTGTTCTATACACACTCCTTCTTGACTGCTTCTGCAATTCAAAAAAAGTTATTGGCAAAAAAATGTTGCAAATAGCCAGAACCTTTCCTCGGGGACGGGTTTTTAAACACAGCTTTGTGGCTGTCAGCCCATTTTCCATCATGTATCTGGTAACGGAGGTGCCTGGAACATCATTAAGTATATTTCATTAGCATTACACTGTGTTAAGGCATCTTTATTGGATTCATTCTAATTACATTCTTTTAGGTTGGGCTTTTTTCTGCATTGCTTGAGTTTGGTTTTTGTATTTAAATCTCATTCTATTTTACGCAAGCTCACGTGCCTCGAGTGGCCTAAAGGAACACCTCAAAGTCCGAACATGGTGAACAGTGGATTGGAGTTAATGCTGGAGCTGTCAGATGCTCTCTATGAGCTTAAATGAATGGTTTAGTAAAGAATCGACTTGACACAATTTTTGTAGTTATAGGGGAATCTGATCCAAGGTGTTTGTCTAATGTAGCTGCCTGTAGAGATACAGTTTATTTTTACAGCTGACAATAAGTCACACTCTGCCATAAACCACGTCCACAACCACGTCTGCTCCTTAATGAAGAGATGGGTGTGGTTTGAGAAGGCTGAGAGAAATTGTAGGATGTGGGACGGGACTTTTGGGGGCGGGGCTTGGGGACGGGCACCAATGAGACGACCTTGCCAAAACAATAACACAAGACGTGCTGGTAGGAGCTCGAAGAGAACGGTAAATGGAGTGGCATGTTCAGGTTTTAGATATAAGATGTGCAAAATAAAATGTTTTAGACCCTAAAACAGGAGTATGAGTTATACATCACTACATCATCTGCACTTCCGGGGGATGTGTGTGTGTGGAGTGGGGTGTATGGATCTCCATCTACACCCATGCCTTGGACAAAAGTAACGGGACACCGGGGCGAGGTGAACGGTTTTCGGGTGATTATGGCAAACGAGGGGTCGTTGGAAAGAGTGAGATATAAATAAATAATTCCATGAAATGAACATTGTTTACGAGTTATGACTCGCGAGTCACAACATCCAAGTCCAAGTCAAGTCCAAAGTCGTTGAGTGCAAGTTTAAAGTCAAGTCACAAGTCTTTGTTTGTGCGACTTAAGTGCGACTCGAGTCCAAGTCTCAGACTCGAGTCCCCATCTCTGAGCTCCCTCACAGAAAATTGCATATGTTGACAACATGCGTAACTTCACTGGTGAGTTTGGAGAGGAAAGAATATGATCATGTTGTCTGCTTCCATTCACCACCACTGTAAGTTTCACTTCAGACCGCTCAGAATTATGCAGGAAGTTTAAAAAAAATCAGTGGAATTCTCCTTCCAGAATGAAGATTTAGTTATCATCAAAGAAACTGTGTACTTTCTATTGGAACCGCAGTGTGGGTCCCCTTTAATCTTATTATTAGCATATGAGCATTTTAGTGACTGTAACTTTTTTCCAGTTTCTGGCTACACGGAAGCTGAGACAGGTATTGACAGCTCGTCCAGGTGGTCTCCCAGCGGGCCTGGTCCGTGGGCTGCCTGCCGCCATCTGTTGGGATGAAATGGAGGGCCGGTTGTTTGCCTAGTTCTTGGCCAGTCTGGTGGAGGAAAAGCAGTGTTTGCCAATGAATTACTCCATAGTAAATTATGCATGGGTCCTCTTTCTCAGGTCTGTTTAGCATATTGACCTAACCCAGGGCTTATCATAGTGAACCCCATCCAGCTCCCAAGTCCAGAGGCTTTGTAGGCCAGGGACTTGAGAGTTTTGATTTAAAAAAAAAAGAAAAAGCAAGCAGTAAGAACAGGTTGATATTTCAGAGGTTCTGCTGATATTGCTGAAAAGGAGGCCTTAGATCCGCCAAGCCTTTATAAAAAATTTAAAGCAACGAAGTGATCAAGGAATAAAATCAAAATCTAAATAAAAGAAATGAAAAAGTAAACAAACATAAACGTTTATCTTTTTTATTTACACTGGAAATTAATTGCACTCTGATTATAGTTATGTCTTATGATGATTTTACAAAAAGAAAAAAATCTTCCTGTATATGAGGCATATTCCTTTGGTGGGAGGTTTTGCTAATGTGTGTGTGTGTGTGTGTTTCAGAGATGTTCGCGAGTTCGCCAACGGTTCCATATGTATGGAGTGTGACAGCCAGTGTGAAAGAGCTGGAGATAAAGCACTGACCTGCCAAGGCCCAGTAAGCGAGCGCTTTATTCTTCCTTCCTTTTTCCTTTGGGATATTGTCTACAAAAGTGCAAGACGCTCACGTGCTCTTCATGTTCTTCATGCAAATTCTGAACTGTTGGCAGATCGTCAGATGCAACCATTAAAAGCCGTGATTCAGAAAGCAGAAGTGCTTTTAAGTGACCTGTCTTGACCGTAAAAGCGCAGGGGTCACGAAGTAAAGTCTTTGCAATGCTGTCTGTTCTCGTCAAGGAGCTAATGGTGCTATTTGTGAACCAATCCACATGCAAATACATGATATAGGAGAGAGAAAACTGTGTTGCAGTTACAGCCTTCAAATGTCAGTGTACAGCAGTTGTAGCACCACTGCTACTCTAATACTGCAAATCCCATTAGGGTAATAATAGAATTAAGCATTATTAAGCATTACTAAATCAGTTACATATAGGCTTCTTAGTGAGCAAATGAAAATATTTCAGCGTTAATGCATATTCATATTTTTTCACTTTCAATGGACTGCAGACTGCACGGAAGGAGAATCTGCAGCTTGGGCTAGATAAAAATCAGCCAATGCCCCAATGGTGGCACTGCAGTTCATGGACTCATGGGAGTCCACATTAATTAGCTTCTAGTCCTTAAACAAGAAGTAAAATGAGGATGAGCAAATTAAACCATTTTTATGCCTTTTTGTTACTGGAAAGAAAGCAGGTAGGTTTCTACCAGCCCACCCATGGCTGTACATCATCTTCTGCCCTGTTTCTCTTGCGACAGAAATGGGATGTGATATTAAAGGTTTAAGTGTCATTGTCACTCATGAGAAAATATAGATTCTTTACTAAAGTTTCATAGTTCATAAGGCTTCATGACACCTGCGTAAACCTTCTATGACAGCTGACATAAGCCTACATGTATTACATATAACACTTATAGGCTCCTTCCAAGAAGCGGTAGGTGTATTATTCTAACATTCTCCACTCTGAATATCCAGTAGTCTTGTATATATTTAAGTAGATTGTTTCTTTCAACTGCTTGGTAAACCTTAGTTGTACTGGACTGGCCACCCAATAATGGAGTACAGTGTTCTTGATACAACCAGTGTTGCCACAAAGCAACTTTTCAGAAACCAGGTCCGAGCCCCTATTGAGCCAAGGGCAACAGAAGCCAGGAAAAACTCCCTAAAGCTGGAGGAAGAAACCATACACATAGCTCATAAACCAATAGTTTACGGCATATTTTATTTAAATCGATATTGAATGTATTATACTTTATGCGGATTTCCATGCCTTATTGTTTCATAATTATTCTCTCGTTGCTCTGCTGCAGGGTCCAGATCAGTGCACCAAGTGCCGTCACCTGAAAGATGGACCAAACTGTGTGGAGAAGTGTCCCGATGGGCTGCAGGGGGCCAACAGCTTCATCTTCAAATACGCCGAAAGCAACAACGAGTGCCACCCCTGCCACCCCAACTGCACACAGGGGTAAGTGTGTGTGTGTGTGTGTGTGTGCGGAGGCCACGCTTCCCCAGCTACACCCAGCGGCAAGTGTGTATGCGTAAGAATTTTGTCTCAGCCGGCTCAAACGCACCCCGGGTAGCCGTGTGTGCGTGTCTGTGTCAGTGGGTATGTGTGATTCCAGGCTACAGCACGGCAGCCTAGATTTCGCGTGTGTTATTTGGATTTCTGACACTCCAACTGCACCCAGGGGTTAGCTGACATATGTGTGTGTGTGTGTGCATGTGTGTGTGTTTGCATTCCACGAAAATGTCCTTGCAAAGCCTTTGACTGAGCCAGAAATTCAGCAAAATGTCACAGCACATGTAATCAGCGGGACTTGCCTGTGTCCTCTGAACCTTTGTTCACCAAAGGCTCGCTTCTCTGCAGCCGCGGCACAATGTTTTCACCACCAGAAGGGGAGCGGAACATCAATCCAACGTGACAGTCCAGCTCAGCTCTCCTTCTCTAGTCTCCTTCTCATCTTTCCCTCCACATTCCTCCTTGATCTCTCTTTATTCCCATTATCAAAGCAGCGTTCGCCCCCCTCACTCCTTAACGTCCCTGGTCCCTTCATCTCAGTGATGACCGTCGATCCCCCCTGGCTGCTGTCAGGCCTCTGCTGATCCTCACTCCGCCTCTCTGGGATCCTGAAGTCTAGTCAGCAAAAACGCAGCCCCCTCTGACACACCGAAATTGTCCCGAGTGCGACAGGGCAACTTTAAGGTGCAGGGGAGCTTTGGTGGGGTGCATAGTAGAGCGGCCTCACCGTGGGACAAGAACAAAATTGAGGAAAGTTTTTTTATTCTGTAACTGATCTGAGCTTTAAAGTCTGTTTAGGAGTCTGCAGTGTGTTTTGGGCCACATTTGTTTCTCTGTGTTTGTTTTCCTCCGGATTTTGTCCCTTTACCTCCAACTATTTTCATTATCAATAATAATAATAACACAGGGCTGTAAAATATTAGAGAAAATGCAGTGGTCTAAATGAAATAACAGCAAAATTCTGTTTCTTGTTGAGAGGTCCACCCTCTTTCCAGGTTTATTAGATTAAATTTTCATCAACCAAGAAAATGTATCTCCCAGTATATCACTCCATTCATGTTTCCCTCAATGACCTGGAATGTATTGTTTGCAGAGACACAGACCCGTTTCATCTTTGTACTTCTTGGGATCAAGTCTTGCATATTGGGGAAAAAAAATCATATTTGCAAATAATTGCAATGAAGTTTTTTTTTCTTGTTGTCTTTTTAAGTGACCACTGACTTTTCTACTAGCTGCCTACTACTACGAGCACCTATCCAGGCACAATCAGTTGTGGTTCCATGTGCTTGCATGTTTTCAAACGAGTTGCACTGGCAGTGATGCTTGAGATATTGTTTGGTTGGCAATTTCATGTTTAGAGTATTGGCATGTTTCCTTTAGAAAAAGAAACAAGGCATTTTGTGCGTTACAGCAACATATTATTAGTAAAAATGTCACATGATTAGGCCAAAAAACAAAATATATCCCATGTTTACTGCAGCATAAGAAGGTATTTGACAGCCTAGTCTAGCTTACATTGAGTAGAAGTGTTCCGATTCATTTCCAATTCAAACCTGCACAAATGTGCAGAACATGCAGCGCGTGTGTGAATGTGCATCAGCCCATGCTGTGGATTAGCAAGGCCTTTCAGAGACTCCTTCCAGAAAGAAAGGCCTTCATGCCATGACTTTAATTGTGAGCTAATTGGTAATTACAGCCAGTCAGAGCCTGGTGTCATTGTATGGAGTCCAGCTGAGAGACGTCTAATTCTCTGCCACACTTTTTAATTTGCCCCCCTCTACAGCTCCAAATGGGGCACTCTGGGTAAACGCCCTAGGCCTGGTGCGGTGAGAAATGTTGGAGCCTAAACAGGCCTGGAAACCTTATAGTTTGTCCAGTTTTATTTGTTAGTGTGACGCGTTTCACTGTCTGGTACCATTTTAAGATAAGAAAGTCAAAGTTACTTCAGTACATGCTGCCTGACCCCCAAAATAAATTCATTATACTTTACAGTATTCTGACACATCCTGTATCTCTTTCAGGTGCACAGGACCCCGCATCCAAGACTGCATTGGAATGCTGGACAGGTAAGACCCTAGATTTCTCTTAACCAATATGGCCTGCAGGCATATTAGCACCAAGACGCAGAGGACAAACCCATTAAATCCTTAATTAAGAGGCGTGAACTTTGGAAATGAGTGTTTTTTACACACTATCCCATTGGGAGCATTTACTCATCTGTGTCAACGTGATAGTTTGGCAAAAAAAGGACAGTGCTTGATAATACTTTTATGATTCTGATGTTCTACCTATTAAGTGAGTAACACAAGCTCTAAGGCACTGTGTACTTATTTTGAGCAACGTGAGTTCAGTGAGTTCAGCCCAGCAGGTTGTAACTGCTTAGTTGTGTGGAACAAACTCCAGAGAAGTTATTTTGGCTAAAAATGAGGTAAAAGCAAACAGTAATGGTAATGGCCCAGTAAAACTTGTAGGAATTGGTGCTTTCTTTGACAGTCCAGATCCGAGTACACACTGAAGTACGTACTTGAGACTTGTGTCCTTTTTGGACCCCATTTTTACCCACTATAACTTCCTGCCTCCCACACACTGCTTTTTCTGACTTACCTTTCTTTTTATACAATGGCTGTTTGCTTATAATTACATTCTTATTCCAAATAATGATGCAGGTATTTAATATGCCCTTCATTAACTTCATATCTAGAACAATTTAGATATTTTGGTGTAATCTAGCTAGACTGTCTTAATCCTCACTAGGGTCGCAGGTACCCAGAGCCTATCCCGGGATCAATGAGTACGATGCAGGGACTCATACACACACATTTCACTCACACACTCACATCTACAGTCAGTTTAGAAACCCCAGTTCCACATTTACTTAGTTAATACCTAGAATGTAAAGGACTGTACAAAAAAAATCACTTTTTACCCCAAATGTAGCCTAAATGGAGTTTGATATTCAGTTTTGTGCTAAAGCTGCAAGATTAATGACAAGTAATGGAAGCTTATAGCCACCAGTTTGGCATCATGTGGGAAATGATCCCACATAGTTGAGTTAGTAAGTAATTTCAGATATACTTGCCCATGTGATTTCTAACATTACATGTATTCAAATGTAAATAACTGCATAACAAGTGGAAATTAATTCAATACAAGGAAACCAGGCCCATTAAATGAACTTTATAAGCCTTAAATGAGCATATGATTGAAATTCTGAATCCTACCCCTGCATGTCATCACTGGAGTCCCTCAGTAAATTCCATGTTCATTTGGGCCGCGCTGTATTGATTCCCCAAATGCCACTTGTTCACCCCGGAGCTGACCTCGGCTCTTCATCATCTGTGCTAGCACAGTGTTTAGCAGCATTGTTCCCCTCCCCATGAAATTAATTCAGCCATCTACGCTGAAGGGATGCAAAGTTTAAAAAAGATTTATAAGTGACTTTCACCATTCTCCATGCATGCAATCAGATCCCACAATTTTTCCAACTTAGCCTTGTTTACATGTCGAGATGTCAGTGGGGGTCATTTTAACAGTGTGTTTGAACGGAAATACATAAAATAAAGAATATGATTCATTGCTAAATGTAACTAATAGGTTCAACTAAAACTGGTATATTTATTCTCATTATATCTGTAGTACATGTCATAAAGGTGTCAATAGAATGAACTGTTTGGAGTTTATATGGAGGGGTATAGACTTTGCAACTACTGGTATAGGTTCTGGGCTCGATTCCCTGCCAGGACTGCCAATGGCTTTTCTTAGAATAACCGGCATGAAAAGCTAGAATGCATTAACCTGTTAATTCTTCCACACTTTACTGTCCTTCAGGCTCAATATAACACATTTTTCACCCAGAAAATTTAAGATATGCCTTCTAATAGACTGGCAGCTTGCAGGTCAACTTGCACTAAAATGAGCATTCACCGGCTTATTTATTTATTTTTTTTATTTATTTATTTATTTATTTATTTATTTAAACACCACAAACAGTGATAAGCATCTTTCTTTTCATGTCTTCAAGTGTCTTCTTTAGTGTCTTCAAGCTGTTTCTTCAAGCTGAACAAAGAGAGGTTATAGACAGGTGAAAACATTAAATGGGAAGGTAGGACAAGGGGGGAGCCAGGAGTGTAACAGAAAGTCAAAACAGAGGGGAATATAAACAGAGAACAAAGACAGAAATGCACTAAACAATGTAGAAACTGGACAAGACCCCTTTTTGTATACATCAGTTTTCCCAGATAAATTATTTAGGAAATTTGAAAGCTGTTCAGAATACAAAAGCCAGGTTAACTCCTCACTTAAGAGTAATGCAGAGGGTGAGCAGAGCAACAGATCGGGGTAGAGGACAAGTGGTCACTCCGGTTTGACCTTTCTACTTCTTAAAGACCATCCTAGGCCATCTTATAAGAGGAGAATGAGATGGATGAGTCGGTTTTATTGCACCTGTTTGCTCAGGTGAAGAGTTCCAGATGCAATAACACATGATGTAGACACAGAATGGGCTAATCTGAATCAAGCTTTTAGAGTTTATTAAACCCAGTAACAGGTGATTTGCAGCCAAGGGGTCTAATCTAATCTGAGTACTCTCTAAAAGTCTGTTGGGGAAAGTGAATCTGGTCGAGAATGATGATTCTCAAGAAGGGATTACAGCGAACAGTCACACACCTTTACTTATGTTATGTATTTCCAAGTATATTATTAGGTACTTAGCTTTTGCACCAAATGTGGTCTCATTGTTCTTGGCCGATTATCTTCAACTCCCTCTGATGGGACCTCCTTGAGCAGGTTTAAAATCCATCATACATTTTCAATGGGACTCAAGTCAGAAGATTGGTCTCACTTTCTTTAGAAACCAGGCTGGCTATACGTTTCTCTTATTGAAACGTTTTCTAGCCTCTCTTGGCCAGTGATATTCTCTTGTAATATCCCAGAATATCTCACTCCATTAGTTCAGTGGCATACTCCAGTACCTGGAGAGAAGCATCCATACTAAATGAAACTTCCACCACCACACAGCCCTTGTACATCACTTCAAGAGAGCTCAGATGTGTCTGTGTGTGTATATATATATATATATATTCTTCTTACTATTGTCATTGTTATTGTTCTTGCTGTTGTTCTTGCTCTGGAAAATTTAAAGTGACCATTAAATATCAGATGACTATAACATTAGCCATACAAGTAGAGGTTTTAAATGAAGTTGCTGCAATGTTCTTCATGCGTCCCGCAGGACTCCTCTGATTGCGGCAGGAGTGATCGGGGGGATGTTTGTGGCTGTCATCGTGGCGCTTGGTTTCGCCATTTATGTCCGACGCAAGAGCATTAAGAAGAAAAGGGCACTGCGCCGCTTCCTGGAAACAGAGGTGAGGACTCACAGGGCTTGACTTCAGTCTGAAACCCAGCTTCTCAATCTATGAAGTTTCTAAAAAAAAACTACTGCAACCAAATAAACCGCAAAATAAGCCGTTTGGGAGAGTTGGGAGAGTTCCAGCGTTGGTTAGCATCATTACCATTGTGTCGCTCTTGCTAAACTAAAGAAGCTAAAACTGGATTCCAACTGGAGTCGGTGGAAAACTGTAGAAACGAACATAATTTGGATGTAAATACAGTAAAGCTGGTTGAACTGCTTTGTGCTGCAGGAAGTATTTTAAGGTGGTTTGTCACAGTGTGGTCAAAAATACATAAGGAATGATCAGAGATGGGGCAACGGGTGGGAGATTGGTTGTCTTGCTCCTGAAAGGACCCCAAAGGTCAATTAAAAAACATGGGCTGTCAATGTAGGTTTGGATAATTTGCAAGTAGAGCGTCAGTGTTATAGACAGCTGTCAGCCAGAGGAGACGCCCTCATGTCCAGGAGCTGATGGTCATCCTGATGCATTCAAGGAGCGACGTCCACTTAAACAAACTGGCAGTTTCTGGAGTGTGTGTGTCAGTGTGTGTGTGTGTGTGTGTGTGTGTGTGTGTGTGTTTGTGTGTGTGTGTGTGTGTGTTTGTGCAATTCATTGAGACAGCAGTTCTGCTCTGGGACTCGAGCCCAATCTCTCTCAAGTTTCCTTTCAGAAGAGACTCTCACTCACTTAAATGGAAAAAGAGAAGCTCAAATAGAATACCAAACAGAAGAAAAAAATACACTTCAGATAGTTCACATCTCTCTCTCTCTCTCTCTCCCTTTCTCTCTCTCTCTCTCTCTTTCTCTCTCTCTCTCTACTTTCTGACTCTCTTCTTTATCCGTCACTCTGCCTCTTAATATTTCTCTCCCTCTATTTCTCTCCTTTCACTTCTTTCATGCATTCTCTATTTCTATCTCTCCTTCCTTTCTCACTCTTTCCTCTCTTTTTATTTCTCTCCTCTCTTTTTTCTTTCTTCTTTCTCTCCTTTTTTCCGCTTCTCTGCCTTTGCTCTTTATCGCTGTATCCCCTGTAGCTCTTTACCTCTCTTTCTCTTACTCTTTCCTTCTCTCTTTCAGTCTATCTCTCTCATTTCTCGCTTCTCCCTCTCTCCTCTCTCATTTTTTTTCTTTTTCTTCTGTTATTTTCTGAAACAGCAGATCTTTTATTTATTTATGTATTTATTTATTTATTCTAATTTGAAAAGGCCACCTGGTCCTTCCACAGTGTGAAAAATTTTGACAAAACAAGAAACGGTTCCCCGAAAAGCTCCCGTAACAGAGGCACGCGCGTCGGCTCTGGCGGTTCTAATGATATGCATATGTGTGAGTCCATAGTCGGCTCAAACTGTACCTGAGTGAGGTGCAGAGATGATCAGTACCACAGGCACGGACAGCTCCCTCCAACTGCCTTCATGCGCTGGAGATTTCAGCACTGGACAGCTCTCTAAGGGCCGAATAACACAGAGGATCAAACAACCCAATAAACCGAGAAATAAACCCAGCACCTTCACTTCTTCACTTTCCGATTGTCAGAAGAAATGACCAGTCTAATCCCTTCGTTCAGTCCAAGCCCCTTTATCACAAATACCTGCTTCTGCTGAGCTCCCACCTCCTTATGGATCCATTACATAGATGCACAGCTACAGACCGCAGCCATTTGTTGATATACAGCTTGTCTGTTCCCCTCATCCTCACTGAGGACTGGCCAGTAGCTGATCAATGGAAGGTTGGTCAGTTATTAATGGGTACAACAAAACATTTATGCTTTTTTGATGGAAGGCCATTGCTTGATGGAAGAAAATAATACATTGTTTGTTTGTGTATTTATTTTTTTAGTTAGTTATTTTTGGAGGGCAGGACTCTTTCCCCAATTCATTCATGTCCCATTCCCACCTACTGTCCAGAACCCCTGTTTTCACATGAAGGTGAAGACTGGCACATGCTTCCCCGCCGACACGCATGATGCACTCGGGAGCCTCGCTTTTTCCGACAACTCGATTATTATCATTTGTAGATGCGCTGGCCTCTACATCACATCTACATCACATCTAAAACCTGTAGCTCGGCCATGAGTACAGTTTTATCATGATCCTGTCAGAATCACATTGATGCTTTTCAGTTTTGCTCCCTATCTGTGGAAAAATTGCACTCAGCATTTTTGGAGACCTATTTTTATTTGCGCTGAAGTCAGCACTTTTACTGGAGGATATTTTTTGACTCTTCTGCCTCCCCCCTTCTCTCTTTCTTCCTCTCTCTCTGTCACACTTTCTCTCCTTTCTTTCACTATCTCTCTCCCTGTGCCTCTCTGACACTCTTCTTTCTCTTGCTGTCTCTTTCTCTGTATTCCCCTGTCTTTCTCAGTCACTTTGTATCTCTAACACTCTCTTCACTCTCTCTCTCTCTCTCTCCCTCCCTGTCTCTCTCTCTCTTCCTGTCTCTCTCTCTCTTCCTGTCTCTCTCTCTCTTCCTGTCTCTCTCTCTCTCCCTCTCTCTCTCTCTCTCTCTCTCTCTCTCTCTCTCTCTCTCTCTCTCCCTCCCT
>JBBPCY010050460.1:0-13017 GCA_037974405.1 Brachyalestes nurse
GAGAAGAAAAACTGGAATGAAAGCAGGCAGGACTGCAGAGAGAGAGAAGCAGACCTGGTGATCATAAACAGCAGAGAGGAACAGGTGAGAGAAAGCGGGAGCACAGAGTTTCCTACGAAGGCATATTAGGGCCATCGTAAAAAAAAAATAAAAAAAAAGATGGGGGAAGGGGGAAAAATTACAAAAATAAAGTCAGAAATTCTGAGATTAATGTCATGTATTTGCATTAAAAAAACTCAGATGTTCTCTGATATTGTAAAATCATAAATTTGCGAGAAATAAAACTCCCAAATCCTCCGAGATGTAAGCAGTAAATTTAGTAGATGAAAAAGTGGGATATTCTCTGAGTTAAAAGTGGTAAACATACGAAATTTTAAAGTCGACTTTCTTATCTCAAAGAATCTCGGACTTTAAAATCTCAGAGAATCTCTGACTTTTTCTTGCAAATTTGTGTTTTTTCTCGTATATTTACCACTTTAAAAACAGAGAATATCCAACTTTTTAATCTCGTAAATTTATCAGTCTTGTGACCTGCTCAATCTAGTTTTATGTTCATTAGCATTGTTGTTGGAACAAAGCCTTTTGTTATTTATTTATATGGCATAATTTAGAAATGGTGTTGTCATCTTCCATTTGAGCAGATGCAGGTATCCTGGATGAGTCCCCACTTTATGTTACGACCTCTATAGAGAAACCCAAAACATGAATAAAGCCTAGAATCACGAGGTTCTCATTTTCAGATTTGATTGATAAGATGAGGCATAACTTTAAAAAACATTCCTAAAGAAAAGAAAGAAAAGTAAGATCAGCAGCCTCTGTAACATAAACACAATCAATCTCCCACAAAATAACCTTAAAACCACCAAAACCGTTTCCACACAAGGGTGTGAAAAATAAACACTGGTGTTCAGATGCCTTTCCTCATTTTATTCTATCACAATAACAGGAATTCATCACTAACAATTTTGGTGGCAGTGAAGCATGGATTGGTCTGACTGACAGGGACACAGAGGGGGTCTGGAAATGGGTGGACGGCTCAGAACTGACCACTGGGTAAGAGATCACTGAACTTTACTAGTGGTTTTCACTTGTGCTTTCTTTCTAAAGATCCTACTGTGAAACAAAGACGCCATTTTGATTTTGTGTGTTTTCAGGTTCTGGTGGAAGGGGGAACCTAATGATCACCAGGGAAATGAGGACTGTGCTATAACTGGATTCAGGGGCGCTGCATCTAATGAAGAAGGAACCTGGGCAGATTTTCCCTGTAATCACCAAGTAGTTTGGATTTGTGAAGCAGAAATTGTAGCTTTAACTATTTAAATAATTCTATAAAAAAGAAGTTAAACAACTAGGAGGTGTGTTGACTTCTGTTTTTAGACAAAACTTGGGTCATGAAGTCACTACATGGTTAGTGACATCCTAACAGCAGGCCAACTGTTTTAATCCTGATCTTATAACGGTCATCCATGACCAGGAGTCCAAGAGAACCTGACCATCCCTTCTTTCTTTTTTCTCTGCTGAGCTTGTTTCAGGTCTTCAGTTGAGGATGAAGCTCAAATTGTGTCTTTGAGCATCACGTGGCCTCTATCTGATTTTTGAATTTCTTTTATGTCTCAGAGGGACATGGGAGGTGGAGGTGCTGAGGGTGCTGCAGGACTTTTTGACAAATTAAGATTTATCACAGGGAGCCAAATCATTTCTCTTGGTTTTAGCTTTGGGACGTGTTCTAAATCAAAAGCATTTTGAGTTGGCTGATAGGAACACTGTATTACAACTGGGAGCATGGTGTAGAGAAAATAACCTGGAGCTCAATATCAACAAGATGATGGTCATGGACTTTTGGAAAAACACCCATCTTCACATCCCCCACTGCCCATCAGCATAACAGCTGTAAAGTGGGAGGAGTCTGTTAAGTTTCTAAGTACCACCAGCACCAGCGCATTGAAATGGGAGACACGCTTATCTAATGTCATCAAACAAACTTACCAGAGGGTGAAAATGAACATCTTTTCGAAAGGCTACCTGCAGTTTCACAGAGTCGCCATCAAAGGGGTCCACATCTCCTCCATCCACACCAAAGAAGAAACAAAACATGTCTGAGACATACAACCTACATGTCTCTCACCTTCTGCTGGATCAGTTTTCACGCTGAGCTCAACAAGCCTGGGCAAATAACCATTTAGAGACTGCTGCATCATGTAGACACCTCAGAAATGATTTTACAGTTTCTTACATAAATACAAAACACAAACATATTTTGATTCAAAATATGAAGGCGTCTTTATTAAACTCATCAAATACAAATGATGAACAATATTTTATTTTTGAAATAGGTATTTTAATGTATAATGCCAATCACTGACTGTAACAAGATAATTAATGTTATTCTCTTCACCTGTCAGTGGTTTTAATGTTGTAGCTGATTGGTGTATATTATAGTGATACAAACACATTCTAACTGGTTACTCCTCATCTGAAGCAAATAGACCTGACCCACATTGGGTTATTGTGGTGAAGCTGTTGCAGTGGGACTTCCTAAGCAAAGTTTTCTATTAATATTTTGGAGTAAATGTATATCACAATATGTTTCATTGCCCTATGGGCCAGACTGTCTGATTGGTCTTTTAACAGTGCAGTGTCCCCTTTAAATATCTAACTGCTTGTCAAGTCTAGTCCAGGCGCAACTTGATCCAGTCAGTGGAAGACCCCAAAGCCTTCACCAGCACAACTTGGCACAGCTCATAATGTCAGGAGACAGTGGCTCAAGTGGCAGCAACCTATGCTCGGTGGAATTTGAGATATATGGACATGTTCAAGGTATATTCTATTATTCCTGCACTTTACAGTCTTCAGGCCCAAATAATGGCTGCAGAACAAGCAATGTTGCTTAATTTAGACACAGCTGATTTGTAATCTTGCACTGTCTAACATAAGTACAGGGCTCTGGGGTTTGCAGGAGTTGCAGAAGAAACTAAATGTTAAACAATATTGCACCCTTTATGCTAAATACAGAAGACTCACATCCAAAGTTTTCTTCTTTAGTTTTGCATGGAAGCATTGAGGCTAACCTAGCTAACAGGTATCAAACCACGTTTCTAAATCATCAAAACTCCACCAAATATTTATTCCTCTTAAATAGACGTACTTACACTTAGGGATAAATGTTTATATACACATAGAGACATGTATGCAGAGGCAGACAAAGTACCTTACTTCATTACTTAAGTGAAAGTACAGATACCGCTAGTCAAATGTCACTCCAATACAACTGAAAGTCATACAGTCAAATTTCATTTAAGTTAAAGTACTGAAGTAATTGCTTGCAAAAATACTTAAGTTTTAAAAGTACATATTTCACTGCATTGTTGATTTATTGCCACCACATTTACAAAACCGAATGCATCTAACTTGCTCGTAGAAGATGTAGCATAAGGAATAAGGTAGAATGTTACAGAATGAAACACAACCCGAACTGATAAAGAAAACAAGTCTGTTTTTATTAATTGTACACTACACACCTACACAAAAGGTGTGTGTATGTACTATATAACTGAACGAAGTTGACAACTGAACCGCTGTAAATGCAGCTAGAATGGAAAAAATGAACACATCCAACCAAATTTTCATCACAGGTCCACAACAGTGGCTATAAAACAGCAATAAAACTTTAAGCAGACAAATATGCAAAGTGGCTGACCCTGACATCAAAACAAACATTTTTGAATACTCTCCTTCTCCCATGTCTCTAGCGATAACAGTACAGGCAAATCTCAGTGTGGTCAAATGAGTCAAACTTGTAAAAGTCATTTATCTTAATAGAGCTCCAGACAAAATAAAAACCTTATTGAGAGGGGCCGCGGCACGAGAGCTCAAAATGCCCGTGCCAACTTTTTGTCCCAGTCCAGTCCTGTATATATTTAATACTAAACCACTTTAGTGATAACACAGTAACCACATTGTGTGTGTGTGAGAGAGAGAGAGAGGAATGAGTGAAATGTTCAGAAATTATTTCTTAAGCCCATGTGTATACAATACAATGTTTGTATTTTTGTGTTATACTCGCAGTATGGCCAGACGCTGCTGTGAACTGGGAACAGTGAATGCAGGTCTATCCTGACTGTCTGCATTTGGGGACCAAAGGAGCCGGATCTTCTTAGTGATCTGATCCAAGTGATCCGACTCATTAAAAAGAGCCGAATTTCCCATAACTAATCACGTGATAGTATAGTACGAGCAGTAGGCTCAGGTTGAGCGTATCTGCACGTTATAAGATCTCACTTTTCTTGTACTTTGTTATTTTAATTCTTCTTGGTTGTGAGGGACAATCGCCATTGGCGACTTAAAATGAAAAAATAAATAATCTAGTCACATTAGCGACCATTTTAGTCACCATCTGGAGCCCTGCTTAAGTAGAAGCTGGTTCTCAAAGTTGCGCTAGCTAACTGCTGCCCATCTGGCGTTGCAGAGTTATAGCTTACAGTGAAGTGAATTACTCAAGTGAAGTACAGATACTCAAACTGTACTTAAGTACAGTACTCAAGTAAATGTACTTTGTTACTGTCCACCTCTGCTTACAAGTACAATTTATCCAAAAAGTTACTTAAGTAAATGTAACAGAGTAAATGTAGCGCGTTACAACCCACCTCTGTGTTTATGCTGATGTTTAACTGAACTCGTGTAACTGCATTAAAGGGAAAACTGCTGTTAAAAAGCTCCTTATTTTGTTTGCAAACCAAATGTTATTGCACTTTTGTTCATATAGCAGTATAAATACACTATACACTACTTTTGAAATAATTATTTAATTTTGCGTATAACTATGCGATTAATCGCAATAAAAAAATGTAATTGTTGCCCAGCATTAATATATATATATACTGTAATTTCCGGACTATAAGCCCCTACTTTTTTCACTTGCTTTGGATCCTGCGGCTTATACAACGGTGCGGCTTATCTATGGATTTTTACAGCTAGCGGTCACCAGGGGCACACTATCAAGGAAGCGCAAGAGCGAGACAGACGAGGAAGGAAGGAAGACGATGACATGAGGATTAATGGTATAGTAGGCTGGTTATTTTGATACAGTAAACAGCCACGTTACTGCACCTTTACTGCTGTGTTGGCACTTTTCAGAAAAGATGCTGGTTATTTTGTTAAGCAGCCATATTACTGTACCTTTACTGCCTTGTTACAGGCAAGCACTTTTAAAAATTAATTAAATTTAGCCATTTAACGTTATTGCCTCCTCAAGCGCTGTAAGCTTTGTTTTTTGTTATACTGCACTACTACGGTACTATAACTGCAGGACGTGCGCTGGGAGCGCACCATTGTATTATTTGTGCACTGCACGAATGCTGTTCGTCATGTCAAGGCTTATATATGGAACTATCTGTATTTCCCCCAAATGTAGCTGGTGCGGCTTATATTCAGGTGCGCCACACAGTCTTGTGCACGTACCAGTGCTCTCAGTAAAGAGAGCACTAGTACGTGCACAGGACTGTGTGTGCATGCATAAGGCGAGAGAGACAGAGAGAGAGAGGGGGAAACAGTCCGTTTGGGAGTTATTTTCCAACTTTACCCTGTTCACTTCAGATCCTGACAGTGTTGTATCAGCTCTTTATTGTATTTGTTTGCATCATTACCGATTGTAAGTAAGTATATATGCCGCTATTTCTGTTTACTTTCAGAAAGATGCTAGATTAGCCTGTATACTGCTAATAACGGTAGAAAGCTAAAGAGAGTTAAGGGTCTAACATAACAGTTCGTGGCTGTGCTGTATATTTAGGCACTTTACTCTTGTTTGAGGATTGTGTTCAGATGAACAAAACGTACTTGAGTCCTGAACCTATTGAATAATTACAGTGTATTGTTCTAGATTTACTCTAAGCATTTAGCTCACCTAGCATCTGTTTAACATTTGGTAAAATAAATAAATATAAAAAATTCCGTCAGATTATTATAATCCATGAATATTTTGGAAACACGAGAAACATGAGAAACCACATTGAACGTTTTACCTGGAGGCACGAGAAAAACAGCCACCGCTAACCAGAGGACCATCGAGCAAGCAGTGTCAAATTTTCCACCGAACTCGGAAAGGCCGAATTACAAAGTCCAAGCATCACTTGAGCTGCTAGTATATCTCTGACAAATCTACCCCCAAACCCCCAAATCTATAAATAAATACATAAAATAGAACAGAAAATCTCTGGTTAGCTGTGGCAGCTACCACCGGCTGTTTTTCCTTGTGCCTCCGGGTGAAACCATTCAATGTGGCTTCTAAAGTTTGTCATGTTTCCAAAATGTAGTTTTACACAACTTGCATATAGTGACTCTTGTCCAGGTCTTGTTCCCTTCAACTTCATAAAAGCCAAAGTACTTCAGAGATATTCTATACTCAGAGCTTTGCTGAAGTGACAGGCCTTGGACTCATTATTTAGTTTTGAATAAGATCAGTTTATGTTGTTTAAAGGTCCACAAGCATTATTTGTGTGTCAAAGCTGTGATTTCAGTACAATAGTTTTTCAGTTTGAAGAATTACACAGCGGATTGTTTTGATAAAAAAAAAAAGGAAGTAAATTCATTTTGGTCCATCAAGATGCATTAATAATCGTTTTATAATCGCAGCCCTCTGAATCGGAATCGAATCGTGAGGTGCCTAAAGATTCACACCCCTACTCTACACTAGAGTTTGGATTCTCTGCCCGAGCCCGGGCCGGGCCGTGATCAAGCATTAGTTTTTTTTTAAATCATTACTTAATTAGCCTATTTGGGAGGACCAGTGTACTTGGAGCGCTCGGAGAGCCAGTTTAGGGGCCGTTCACATATCGCGCCTAAAAACGCGTGGAAACCGTTTGGTGCGTCGCTTTCGCCTTCTTTCCAAAAGCCCTCGTGTGCTTGCGCTCGGAAGTGTCTGTCGTTGCTAAGCAACCATCAACCAAGCTCTCCATTAATTTCAGCAATGGATTTCCACCGAGGTTGAGATCTAATTACAGGTAAAGTGTCAGTCCGGGCTGGTCTCGGACACGAAGTGCTCGGGCTCGGGCAGGGTTTCATTTTTTGGGCCCGATCTAAGCTCTACTCTACACTGACCCAGTCAGCTCTAATATTCAGATGCCCCTGATTTTCTGGGTCTGGGGGCAAATTACCCAACAAGAATAAACACTCCTGACATCTGGTTTCGGCCAAATGTTGCAGCAGCGTTTCCTTCTCCCCAAGGAAGCTAATTTTTTTTTTTATTCCTTACCTTGCTGTTCCGAGTCCTGGGATCCCCCTGAGATTTGAGACTGGTTGGGCTCCCCGGCCTCTGAAATCTGCTCCAGCACGAGACGAGCAGAGCGCTGGAGGAGGCCTGCACACAGCTGATCAGGAGACTCCGCCAGAAAATACAGGAGACGGATGGCTTGTTCCATGAAAGTCTGCCAGTGAGGATCGGACAAGATGACGCCTGTACAGAACAGGGAGATAACAGTTTATATTGTATTCCCATTTCTCAGATATGAGGACATTCATGTGTACATTACACACAGTGTGCCATACATATTTTTTGTATGCAGTTGTAGCTTTTATTCTATTGTTCTGCTGCTCTTACCTTTGTTCTGTCCACTTTCTGCCATAACAATGCAAATTTCCCACTGTGGGACTAAAAGGTTTCTCTTATTTTAATAATAATAATAATAAAAAAAATTAAAATCAGATGCAATCAGCATACCGTCAGCAATGGCCTGTGTCAGACAGCTGAAGAGATGGTGATCCACAGGCAGCCGGAACGGAACTCCTTTAGATTGCTGAAACAAACAGAAAAGTAACGGGACACTTACTGATATGCAGGGTGTGTGTGTGTGTGTGTGTGTGTGTGTGTGTGTGTGTGTGTGTGTACACACGGGAAAAAAGCGAAAGTATGCTTATTGACAGCAGTGATCCGGGGCAAGGCAAAAAGTTTAGAATTGGACTATATGTAACTAAGCGAGAGTGGTTTGATGCTGGTAGTGTCCTAGTGGGTAAAACACCATGACCACTGTAACCTGCAACCCGACGACCACGAAGTCAGTTGGCAGATATTCCCGGAATGCTAAAGAGAAGACACTTCACATTTGAGACGAATATGACTGAGGTATTCACTTCTCCGAATGCAGGACACTAAAAGGCGAGAATACGCTCATTACTTCTTAGCTACATTAACCTCTTTGATATAAAGAATGTTGATTCATATTGCACTGCATTTTGCCTTCAGAAACGTCACGCGTGAATTCAGTCTACATTCCGTGGATCTTACTCACTCGGACGTGGTCCGTAACATTGGCGATAGTGATGACTGCGTCTCTGGCCAGCAGGTAGTCTTCAGTGACCTTCTCTCCCAGGGCCACAGAACAGAGTGTATCCAGGTTACTGAGCACCACTTCCCTTTCAGCACTGCACACACACACACAAACAAACATGAGGAAACATTCTACAAATATCAAAGAGAATATAGTGTGAGCGACAGACAGACATTAAATTTATGGGGACACATTAGCAGGCAGACAAAACGTATCAAAAATCTGTGAACAAGCCATTAACTTCAGATTGGGCCCGACGTGTCAGAGTTGGAACGGTGTCTCTATCTCAAAAGCTCTGGGAGGAGTAGGGGCCAAAAAACAGGTGAACGGAATAATAATAATAAAATAATAACTTATATATATTTATAATAAGAACAGAGCAAGCACACTAATTATAGACACTGATTAAGGGTTCATAGCTGTGTCCAAAAAGGGCACTCGTTCACGACAGTGTTTGCTTTATAGGGGGATAACTAGTGAACAGGGGGAGGCGACGTTTAGTTATTTTTGGACACTCGGGGTGTTACGTTTTTACTAAGTATTGCTTAAATAGCGCACCGGATCTCGGCAGTTTATCTCTGTCGCATAAACACACTTCTCGTCTCTAGTTCAGACACGGCCTGCACATGAGGCGGGGTCTGGTGGGAACGGTGACAGATCCGTCCGGGGGGCACTACCAGAGCTGGAACGGCCATCAGGTACTCCGGGCATTTACCCATTGGGCCAATGTCAATTTTGGGTAGGCCAGGTAATTTTGGGCCGGTGCGGAATTCCAGCTGCCGGTCCGGACCACGTACCACTCCCACCACCGGACCGCGGCACAAAATGGCCGGGCCGATTTTTTTGTTCCAGTTCAGCGCTGGGTACCACTTTCCCTCGTCTCGCTTCTCTTCTTGACTTTCGTGGGATAAAAGTAGTGTGCCGTGTGTCCGAAAAGTGCACTTGTTCACGATGTAGGGCACGGTAAAAGAAACCCGCAGTGCATGATGGTATATGTGTATTCATGTAGTGTACAGAAGTGGCCCCCAACCCCGGACCGGTCTGCGGGCTGCACAGAAAGAAAAAAAAAATAAAAAATTACAGTATTTCCGTTTTATTTACTATCAGAGTCTAAACGATGTTTCATTTTGAAAAATGACCGGATATCTTTAGTCTATGACTCACTCTTGACATGTCTAAAATAATCCCACAAAATAGCAAAATGGATAAATCACGGAGCAGACTGGACACTGGCAACACACTTCGGGTGTCGTTGCCTCCCATCAGCCCTAGATGGGAGAAGCTCGCTGCAGAGAAACAGGCCCAAGGCTCTCACTGATTCAGCGCTGCGGTGAGTCATATTTTTTTTTAATGCGCTTTGTATTTGTTTTTGTGGTAAATCTTCAATTATTTTAACAAGATGTTCAAAGTTTACCATGGCGACCAGAGAGCATTAGCGTGCTGAGTGGATGTTACCAGTGTTATGTTGTTGGCTCGATGCTATGAAAACGCGGTTATTTTTTGTTTATTTAAAAAAAAAAAAAAAAAAAAAAGTATGCGTATCATTTATTTGTATAAATGTATACGTATATTTATCTGCCACTCCTTAAAGGTCGGGCCGCGAAAATAGTTTGATGTTAAACCGGTCCGTGACGAAATAAAGGCTGGGGACCTCTGGTGTAGTGTCTGAACACTAGATTTTGGCTCGTCGTCGCGCTGTGATTTTGTAGTGCACTGACTAGTGGGTGAAATTCACGGTTGGAATTTCAGACAACGCTACAAAGTGGCTGATTCACTACAAAGTGCCCTACATAGTGAACGAGTGCACTTTTCGGACACAGCTTGTGTCTCACCGTGCTGCCATGCCCAGCAGCAGGACAGCAGCTCTCCTGTGCAGTGAAGAAGTTTCCCTCTTTCCAGAGAACCTCTCCCACAAAACCTGCACCACGGACGCCTGCAGAGTGCTCTCAGTACCAAAAAACTCCTGCACCTAGAGAAAGGAGGACAGACTGAGTTCAGTACAGAGATAAAGTGTATGAATAAAACTTACTTAAAATCAACAGCCTTTTTCAATCCCAGTTACAGACCCAGTTACAGTGCTAGAGCAGAGAATGTGTGTATTTTATTGGTACACCTTCATATGTTCACATTCAAGAGGACAAAAGAGCAAAAACTAACACCCAGCATTCTGAAATTTAAACATGATCTACGGCAAGTGAATAATTTACTCACTATTTCCTCCAGACACTGAATGGTTCCCAGAGAGGCGTCGACCATTAACTCAGACAGACTGTCCACCAGAGTCTGGGCTTTGGCTCTGACAGGAGCAATGGGCAGAAAACAACCACCAAGAAAAGAAAATTATTCTTAATCTTGTTCTACAATGACTTGTGGATCTAGTCAGAGTTTCAGTTTATCAAGGTCCTCGACTAACAGTCAGACAAAACCCTCAGCCCTGCCTGTGATAGAGATCACTAGGGAGGTCACGATTTACCGCGATTTAAAACGGCACGGTTAATTAATTGTAAAAGCGGTTTAAAAAAAAAAAAGTGTTTCTGTTGATACTTTTAAAAACGCAGATTATGACACTGCCATCAACAGACTGGCCGGACTCGGCCGGAACTAAACAGCAGAGAAAAAAGCTGAATGCACTTTATTTCCACCAATTGAATTTTTTTTTTTTTAATTGGGGAAATTAGCTAATATGCAGGCTTAAATTTAATTCAAAATAAATACTTTTTGCTTTCCACTATGGTGCCTCAGTTTACACTTCAAACGGCAGTATCCATTACTGAATATGACATTTATGCTCCATTTTTATGGTTTTTGTGCTTTTTAAAAAAAAAAGCTGTAAATAAAAGGGTAAGTGCAAAGTAGTAGTCGTGATAATCGTGAAACTGATTTTCCAGGCGATAATTTAATTGTGAAATCCCTAGAGATCAGATCCCTGAGAGGAGACTCACCTGGTGTTGTCGCCCTGAGGGTTGAGGTAAAGCCGCCTGTATGCTTGTATTACAGCATCTTTGACTGCAGCATCGGAGGACCAGACCAGAGGCAGCATCTTCCTCACCCCACACACCGAGTCGGCCACGCTGAACTCTCGCGCCGCCACACAGAACTGCACCGCCTCCTGAACCACTGGGGAGAGAGCAGGACGCTCAATTCAGCTTAACCAGACAAGCGCAAAGAACAAGGGAATTTACTGCCTTAGATGTTCAAGACATTTGTTTTTAGGGACCATACTGCAGTCTGCACCTTACAAACCATTTCTGGGGTGCATGTCTAATACAACTACGTCTATCTTTAATAAAAATAAATAATAAAAAACCCTTCTGGTTAAATGTCCTGCCACAAAACAAGCGTTGTAGTATTTCTATATTTCTATTTAAAAAAAAAACAACAACAACAACAACAACAAAAAAAAAGATAGGGGGTACAAATAGGCTAACCAGAACAGATCTCACCGCGTCATTTTGCCCTAGAATTAATTTAATGTCGCCCCATTTAAAATTGAACTTCAATTTGAAGGTGGACTTCTTGTGAGTGTCTTCAACTGTATACTGTATACTCAAAGTGATGAGTACACAGTGTCACTGGAGCCCTTACAATGTATTAAAAAACCAAACAAACGCAACTACAACTTTGTTTTACTGGTTCTTTTGTGAGCTGCTACGTGAATTCAAATACTCCTTCGGTGCCCGTCTTGTCAGATGGAGGATCATTCCAGTGGGAATGTGCCCTTAATACAAATAAGCAGTTACTCAATATGTAGATCCCTCCCCCAGGTTAGATAGATAATAACTCTTCACCTGTAGTGGTTTTCCAGTAAAGCATGTTGTTAATGATAGAAATGGCTCTCTCCACCTGCTGGGCAAAACTCTCAGTATCTCTCAGGTACTGAACCAACATCTCCTGCTTTTTCAGCTCATTCTCCTTCTCGTCTGCGTCGCTTCCTCCTGCTTCCTGCGGCGTGGCCGGCTGATCACTGACGACTGGCTCCGACTCCTGCTTCTCCTCAGGACCTTTCAGGGGTAATGAAGCGGTGAGACTCGCAGAAACAGTGCAATCACAGCATAATCGCAGAACAACAAGACAGTCCTGAACTTGATATCCTCTACAATCAAGATCATTCAAAGATAAAGGCAATCCAGAGAAATCTCCGTACTCCAAGGAAAGCACCAACATTGGAAGGCTGTGATTTTCAGCACTGCATTAAAGTCAGACGCGACTCTGAAGTAAAAATCACTGCATGGGCTGCAGAACACTTCTGAGAACTTCTGACTCTAAACACAGCGGCTCACAGCCTTTACAAACGCAAGTTAAAACTCCACCAGGAAACCATAAACATTCAGATACGCTGCCACCGCCTAGAGCTCATTTAACATGGGACTGGGGAGAAGTGGAAAAGTGTCCTGTGGTTTGTTGAATCAAAAACTGCCATGTCTCTTCGGTTAAAGAACCAGAATCGTGTTACCGAGTTAGTCTGCACCCTCAGATTACCAAAGACAGAGTTCACAGCCGACTAGATCCAGCAGAGAGCTGAAAGTCTGTCTGTGTCCCCATACATACACACACACACACACACACACACACTGTCAGCACCTCCCACTGCCTACCCTCCATTTCTCTAGAGGAGCAAGCAAGGGGCGGGGCTTTGTGAATATGGGCGGGCCCTTACAACAAAACAGCCAAACTCCACTGTCCTGTCAAGATTACCCAC
>JBBPCY010050500.1:0-13014 GCA_037974405.1 Brachyalestes nurse
GAACGGACAACCAGTAACTAACAAACCCACCAGATACAACCAGCTCTACCTGGAGTCAGAGAGCTCTGAGGATGTTCGCCAGTACTCCTGTGCTTTAGGAGGTAACAGCTCTACATGCGTCTGTCGTGTTGTATCTTACAAGTGGTGCTTACAATGTGGAAATATATCAGTTTCATGGGCTACTTCAGTTTTTTTTTCTAGTTTATATATGTTTTTCACAAGCAATGTTGTCAGTCCGGTACCATTGAGAAGCTTTTAATTTTATCCAGAAGCTCCAGTGCAGGTTGCAGTATTTGTCATTGTGGGTGTGGCAGTCTTTCTGGCTCTAATACTCATCGCAGGGTGGATGTGGATACGGTTTGTGACTTAAGAACATATTTTTAATGTCAAGCCAGATGACTTCAGCTCAGATTTTTCTTGTTTGAGCTCTGATTTTTTTTTTTTAGGAGGAGAAAGTCAAGTTCATTTAAAAACCACAGGAGCACTGAGCAGAGTGGACAGGTGAGCATCTAAGGGTGGTCTCCAATATTCTTTTTAAGCCCAGTCCCAAATGCTCTCTAGAAATTAAAACAAAAGTCTGCCTTTCTGAGGTCCTCACTACAGTAGGCTACAGTAGAGACATACAGAGGCCACTCAAAAGCAGCCCTTTGGCAAATTTACAAATTCAACTTCTTATAGCAGGCGTGCGCAGCTCCAGTCTGAGGGGGTGGTATCCAGCACAGTTTGGTGATTTTGCCAGACAGACACACCTGGTTCAACTTACCTGTTAATTGCCAGGTTTAGTGAGTGTGATTGAGGAAGGGAACGACCAAACTGTGCTGAACACCAGCCCTTCAGGACCAGAGATGATCACCCCTGGTCTACAGCCTCACAGACTGGAGTGTGCAGTTTGAGATTGTTCTACACTTCTGCCCTCCTGAACCTTTCAACTTCGCCTCAAATGTAACACATCTCGTTTGGCCAATCAAATACTTCTGAACATCCAGGAGAGGGGTGTATTTAGTGATAGACAATATGCACTGCAAAAATTAGACCTTGGAAGGAAAATGTAAGACCTTAAAGTAAAGTAATGTGGCCTCTTAGAGTCACGCAGGAACACACCACAGCACAGCACACAGTGTGAACAATGCGAAATACTTTCTCTGCATCTAACCCATTCACCAAGTGAAGCAGGGGGCTGCCACCAACAAGGAGCAGCGCCCGGGGAGCAGTGTGTGTGGAAACAGTACCTTGCTCAAGGGTACCTCAGTGATGACACTAGCAGTGCTGGGATTCAAACCCACAACCTTCTGATTGCAGGGGAAACTCCCTACCAACTAGGCCACCAGCTGCCTCATAACATGTACACAATATATCTCATATTTGATCTAAGTACAGAAAAT
Source organism: Brachyalestes nurse (assembly GCA_037974405.1). Classification (NCBI taxonomy): domain Eukaryota; kingdom Metazoa; phylum Chordata; class Actinopteri; order Characiformes; family Alestidae; genus Brachyalestes; species Brachyalestes nurse. The sequence goes on from JBBPCY010050500.1 coordinate 1,383, forward strand.
GAATTGTACACATCTCTAAACACTATTACTGTAAAGACTCATAAGATGACATTTTCATCCTACAGTATTATTTCTTGCTGGCACAGTAAGATATTCAGTTTATTTCCTAGAAATAATCTGAATATTTGAACATGAATATATCACCAACATTTAGGATGTTTTTAATTATTACAGTAAACATTTATTGTGTAATTATGTGACATGACCCAATATAATTTACATTATCATGCTGTGTTCTCCTGCAGTGTGACTCTGCTCCTGTGTACGATAACATCTCAGCCCTGGTCCTGTCCTCTGACCCCACACAGAAAGGAGAGACAGATAATCAGGATGAGGTTCACTACTCCAATGTTCATTTCAAACCTTCTCAGACATTTGAAGAGTTTCCACCCCTGAGTTCCACACTTGATCTTCACGTCACTGAGGACTGTGAGATTCAATACGCTGCTGTGAACTTCAGTAGAGACAGTGCTGCCACTCAGTGAGCAAACCTCTTTATTACATCTATAGTTTCCTTCAGTGTTTCCTAGCCGTGGTTCTGGAGCTCTGCTATCCCCATGTCTTAGTATCTTCCTGCCATTACACAACCAGCCTTCTTCAAGAATGACTTATCAGTTAGCTGATCAGTTGGATTTTATGCATTAGAGCAGGGAAAACACAAGATGGGGCTACTCCATGGAGAAGATGAGGAATCTGTGATGAGGGACCACCTTAAGATGAATTCATATTTAGGTTTAGGGTATGGGAAGCCCAAGCTGTTCTTGTTCCCCTTTTCCACCAAGGCAGGTCAAGAATAGATTTGGCTGGATTAGGAAAGAGTGTATCTGATGCATTTCACCCAACAAGTAGTGATCATGGTAAATGTAAAGGAGCTTTCTCAAGTTCTCAGGGACAGCATTATTAACCACCACTGGGATCGAAAACGCTACAGCAAAGATTTTATACAGAAGACCTCAGACCTACAGCATTATTACCATAACACATTCACTCTTCTGGATCCTGGACAGAGATCTTGATGTTCTTGTTTCGTACTGCAGCAATCAGTGAATCCACAGATGAATCAGCTGCAGATAGTGTATCACGAGTGTGCGTAGATTAATCATTATTGTTGTAATAGAAAAAAATCGTATAAAAAAAGTGTTGCTGTTTGTTTTGAGAGTCTTACTAAAGGTTAATGTCAGCAATATTAATGCGGCATTAATGCAAGTAAATGTTTGTCATATTAATACAGTAATCCCTTGCTATTCGCGGGGGTTACGTCCTAGAAGCACCCGTGTATCATGGAAAAACCGTGTTGTTGTGTTTTGGGGGAAAAAAAGCCTAATGTCTATTTTTACAGTGTAAACTCTAAATATGCCCAAATATGCTCCCAAAACATTTGAATTTCATTTTAAACTCAGTTTAATATATTAACCTTAATGAAAATATTACGGTAAGCCCATACAGACTGTACTGTAATTCATGCATGGGCATTTCCTTTGGTATAAACAGGAAAATACAGTCATAATAATTTTTAGTAAAAAATACAGTAAAATGTAGGGGTAATCAACAAAAATTTTTACAGTTCAATAATTTGCTGTCCATCAGCGGCGCATCTTATTGTAGAGACCTGGTTAAAGCAGACATTGGACAACACAACAGCCTCTTTTAATTTAATTTACAGTACAGTAATAAAACCACTGGGGTTAAAAAAAAACAAAAATCAAGAGAAACACTCCAGATGAGTCAGGGGTGGACTGGCAATCTGTGCGTTCTGGAAAAGAACGGCTGTCTGACGCACGGTCGGTTGTCGGCCTGTCTTTCTCACCCGAGACACAAATATTATAAACAATAAGTAGCTGTAATTTAAAAATATGGAATTCTTTGAAACACACTAAATTAGAAATGCAAAACAAAAGATAAATAAAAAAACTTAAAAAAAACACAGTCTGAATGGAGCGGTCCGGAAGGCGTCTGCATGTGGCCGTGCCACCACTACACTGATTTATATTTAGCTGAATTTATATTTGCATTACTATTTATGTCATAAAATTGGTCAATTTTTCTTAATAACTTAGAAGTAAAATGTGTAAAAAAAAAAACCCAAAAAGCAACAAAAAAAATATTTGCAGGATCCTCGTTGTTGTGATTTCCTTGTAAAATTAGTTACATTCTCAAAACAAAATTCTGCACGTGACTGGATCCGCAAAGTGCTGATCCGTGTAAAACTGGGGGATTACTGTACTAGTAAATGCTAATGTTAGTACTATTAATGCTAGTACTGCTAGGTTTAGTGATATTAACATTAGTAAATGTAAGCATTAGCCATATTACCATAGTAAACATTACCATTAGCAATATTAACATTAATACATGTTTAAGATTTGCAATATTAACCATAGTAAACATTACCATTAGCAATATTAACACTAATACATGTTTAACATTAGCAATATCAACACAAGTAAATGTTAATGTTAGCAATATTTATGTTAGCAATTATTAAGATTTATGTTGGTGATTATTAGTAAATTATTAGTAAATTAGTAAATGTCATTAAATTTGTTACAATCTGCCATGCCTTTTTCAGTATTTCATGTCCTTTCTAGGTAAACATTAACATTAGTAAGCACTAACATTAGTAACATTTACACTTTAATGCTTGTCAACTTTAATGTGTATACATTTTAAAACAGTGAACTTTAATGTCAATAAACTTTAACATTGGTAAATACTGATGTTAGTGATGTTATTAAATACAGATTTCAAGGATGTTAATGTCATTAAACTTTAACATAAGAAATAAACTTTAGTGTATATAAACTTGTAATGTAAACTTTGTCTATGTTGATGTCAATGTAACAATAGTTAGAAAACTCTCAGTGATGTTAACAATAGTAAATTATAATGTTAGTAAAATGTCAGTGATGTTAACTTTAGTAAACAGTAGTTAGTAAACACTGATGTCAGTGATGTTAATGTTATTAAGTATAACGTTAATAAACACTGATCTCAGTAATGTTAATGTTAGTAAACTGTCATTTTCATACAGTGATGTTAGTGACGTTAACATCAGCAAGCATTAACATCAGTAAACTATAATATTAATTTTAGTGTATGTTATTGTTGATAAAATTACTACTCAAACATTGACCTTATGAAACACTGTCATGTCTGTTGCAACACTGGACAGTGTATAAAACGCTGACATTAGAAAAATGCAAAGATAAAAAGTTAAATCACATACCATGACCAAAAGACTAGTATATACATACCACCATACTGTAGTAAATATCAGATGGCTACTAACTTGTTCTGAGACTTGCAGTTTTTTCTTAAAGAAAAGTCTGTAAGTTGGATCTTGTAAAGGTTGCTTCTCTCTTCCTATACCAAATGATCAATGGATAAAACTCCCTACATTCTTATTCATAAGAACTGCCACCTCACCTATGAAGGCTTCTGCTGCAAAGGTTTGCAGAGGAATTTTCCCCATTTAAATGCCTGAAAAGCCACACAAACACACCGGTGCACCGCAGGAAAAGTTGGGTATAAATTAACAGTTTTTGACATTTTTTATTTATTTTCAGAGATTCTCAAAAGTAAAATAAAGAAAAGTCATGCGAACACATGAGGCATCTCATCAAAGTAGGAGAGAAGGTCACCTCAAGTTTTTTTTTTAATCTTCTGCAAGCGAGACGTACATGAGATCAGAGAAAATACACTTGGAAATGCATATATATATATTTATGATAAAAAAAACTCAAAAAAAAAATTGTTGCACACTAACAGGTTGTCTGATGTATCACAGCGCCTGTAGCTGCCAATCTCTGTGCAGAGGATTGGATTTGCATAGACTTAAATGTGTTAATGACTGAAGTGACCAGGTTAGAGGCAGTTCATCTCAAGTTTATGCTTAAGCATGTGGGTTTAGCTTTATGTCCAATGATTTGGATAAAACACTACAGCAGGTTTATTGCTCTGGTGTCATTTCTGTCACATAAATACTCATCTAGTTGATTGTCATCTTACAGTGAATTTGTACAGAAATCCTTCGTCACCTCAGCTTTATAACACACATCACTATAACATTGGCAGTTATAGATTATAGATTATTATTTTTTATCATAATTTAAAACTCCCCTCCCTGCCACTCAGTGGCAGAGCCGAACATGTGGGAAAAATAAAATAAGATAAAATACAAAGACATTTACAGTGGCTATAGAAAGGGTTGCAAACTGTTGGGCTACAAAACACAGCACTACTGGACAGGAACACTTCACATATATAATATATTACACTAATTACATAAACAACAGAGATGTACAGTCAAAAGAACCTCAGCGGCTCTATGGTGTGAGGGGAAAAAGCTTGACAAATACATTTTAAAGAGATAGTTCTCTCAGTTCCTCCCACTTACCCCAAAGGTGGTCAGTCAGCCAAGATGAGTTTCTCTAGTTTTAGCACAGGAGCCATGAAGCTAATGTGAGGACAGCTTAGACCCGACCAATTACTAACTGCATGTCTAAACCATCACAAACTGTGTGGTGATCAGAAATCTCTAATACACTTGCTTATGTGGTTTCTGACATTGTACAATTCACTGTTATCTAAAAACATGGACTAAAGTATGTTACTATAGCTAAACTCAGCAGCAGCCAGACTGAAGCCTTAATTTTGACCACACTTTAGACATTTTCTAAAAAAGCAAACCAAACTTTCCTTAAACTATTGCTCCACATGATTTGTAAGTAACCATGCCACCTTAAAATATTCACATGATGCTAAGCTGTGTTTATGATAGTTAAAGTCAGCTTACTTACTTTTAAAGTTTAAACACTAGATCTTCCCTTAAAGTGTTTAACCCGGAGTGGTTTGATTGGTCTGACAAAGAATGGTGGAGAATGTGGGCACAGTGTCTGGGTCTTCCTGGCCTTTTCTAGAGCACTTTCTAGGATTTTTCTAGATTATCTTCCAGTTAAAAATTAAAAACAGCAGGAAAGGGCCCTACCCTGGTGCATAGATATTATTACTCTCACAATTTAGCTATTTGCTTTACAAATAGCAGGTCCAATTAAACAATGTCAGTGAATATGCAATGCATCTGATCAAGACTTCTCAAAGATCATGCAGCCCACAAATGAGGACCTGTTTGAAAATGAAGCTGGTATTCCACAATTTTCCACCACTCTTCAAATGTAGTCAATCAGCCAAAGCATGTTTGGAGTCTGAAATTTGATTTATTAGTTTTCAACTGAAGCCACAAGGCTGAGAAATAAACTAACTGCTAACTGTGTCCAGGTATTCAGTAATCTCTAATAGAATTATGTGGTGTCTGACACTATATTGCTCATTGTTATCTATAAATATGGCTTAAAGTTACAAAGTCTGAGTTAGAGGTGAGTACGGCTACTCTTTTTAGCTCTTTTCGTAGCTGTTGACCACATTTGGGGTACGGATAAAACTGTATATTTGATTTTTCTCTGACTTATTCCCTTTAGAATCAAAGGACGGACTGAGGCACGAGGCAAAACCTCTTCCACACCGCGCTCACAGTGAATAAATAACACCTTCACCACTCACTATTCACACTTTTATACAGGATTACAAGTAAATGTCAGTATTCTTAAACATTCTCAACACACTAGAATAACTTGTCTCAGCCGCCTAAATCTCCATTTAGCTTTACCCGAAGTTTACACACACACCTAGAACAGCTCTTTGTTAAGCGGACTGCCACTTTAAGCCCAGATCAAGCACAGTCTACTTTCAGAAAAATATGTCTGAGGCAGGAAAGCATAGTAGTTCAAACAGCGTTTAAGATTGTCCTTTTTTAGTTTCCACACATGAGAAGATGTGAATATGGAAATGTTTAGTGAAGTTTGAAATTTGATGTTTGTTGTCAAGTTTAAAAATAAAGCCTAACAATTCACTACCTAGCACTGGGTAAAATCAGCTCATGTTTCAACATGCAATGCCTCTGGTGACCATATATTACTATTTTACTGAGAGTGTTTCAGCACTAAGGTGCTCACTTTAATGTTCAACTTTTGTTGTATCTTGTCATTTTTCTCAGTGCTTTGCTCAGTGTCCTATTCAACCTATACAAGGGATTAATGTCTCAAGTTTTTGCACGTAAATGAACTCCACAGTCCCTCTAGACTGTGGGCATGATGACCTTAGGCTCATGTGCAGCTGCTCCAGAGCCTGTTCTATAGGTCAGTTATTTTCTATGGAGACACAAGCTGTGTGTTAACACCTGTGTCACAAATGGGAGCACCTTACAGCTTTGGGACCCGGTATTTTTTTGTGTATTTATTTCACTGATGTAAGAAGGCTTTTAACCTAGACTGCTCTACAAACCTCTGATAATGTGTTTGTTGACAATGTTGGATTTAATGAAGATTTAAAATGTGTTCCTGCCCCTTAGGATGTTTTTACCTTTCTAGTTCCATACGGGTGATGGAATAAAATAACTACAAAATAGTAATATAATACTCTTGCTGCACTTTAACATGGCCAGTCATAGTTTTGGTTTATAAGCATGTCTGACATATTTTTTCTATTAGGGCCTATAGCGAGCAAAGCTAAGTAATAAACAACCAAACAGTTCATTGGTGTCTGCAGGGGGCTATGCAAATTTCTTATTCTAGATATTTAGGAAGGATAGGCACTGAGCACGATAACATAAAAAAACCCTGCAAAAATATGGCAGCAACATCATTTCACTCACACTAAAACACTACAGCCTAAAGTGTCCTAAAGAGTCCGCCTCTATTTCATTCTTCTTTAAAAGGGGTGGATGGAACCAGCCGGCAGTTTGGTTTGTTTGTTTTTACACAGGAGGGAAGAAGAGTTCTCAGTCAGTGAAACCGAGTGATTACAGTTAAGACATATTGCACATGAAGCCTTAGTGGGAGCCCGAAAAGCTTTTTAGAAATACACTCACACACGCACAAAATGTCTGTTTCTGAACTGTAGAAAAAAAGTGTAGTTCCTTTTGTTTTTTGAGGAGAGAGGAAACTGTGGTTGGAGAGAGCATTTCTGATGGGCGATCACGCTGTAAGGTCTGAAATCACCAGTTTGTCCATTTTATTTCCGATTTCCGAAGGGACCGAAAGCTCCTCAGAGTCATAATCATCCTCAAAAGACCTGCAACAGAAAACATTGCACTTCAGAACTCAAACATTTCTCAGTTGTTTCATTTAGTTGTTTCTTGTTTGTTGTTTGCATTTTTATGGTCATACTGTTTTATTATATAACCTCTTGATTGCTTTCCTTCTCTAAAAAGGCTTATTAATGTGATTGGATCAGCAATCGCACTACTGTTCTTCTTAAGTTCCAGCTCATGCAGAATTTTGGAATCAATTAATTAATCGATTAATCATAGAAAAAATAATACATTAAAAAAATAACACTAATTCATCCCACCACATGACTTTAGCCCGGTCCGGTGTTCTGTCGAAACATGCTACAGTTCCCTTCTGCGCATGTGCAGTTCCACAGTCTTGGGATTCTGTGCTGCCTAGTGCTAGGGAAGCTGGTTTATCTGTGTTTTCTTGCGTTGGATACTGGTTTATCTGTGCTACCGTGCATTGGACATTGGTTTATCTGAGCTATCTTGCATTTGGGTCACTGGTTTATGGTGATTAATATCTTAAAAGCTCTTTTAATTGTTACTTTCCAGGTACATCTACTTATTTGCTCCTACACGCTGTCTTCAGTGCACAGTTCAAGGCCTATGAGTATATGTCGCCACATAAGTAACTTTCTCTAGGATCAATAAAGTTTTCTGATTCTGATTCTAAAATGCCTTTTCCTGCAGTTTGCAGAATGCTGTCTGACGCTAGGAAACATCAGCACTGTCCAGAATCACCACAAGCTGGAAGCATTGCACGATTTGAAGTAGCCTGTGTCCTGCTTCACAGTAGCATTTTTCAGTGTTAGAAGCTGACTGTATAAACTGGCTCTATACACCTCTAAAGATCTATCTATCTATCTAGGCTCTTCTCATTTAAATAAAATCTCAGATTATGTATATTATTTGCCTATTTCTCATCATTATCAGTGTTGTAAACTGACTATAAACTGTATGAACTGTATAAACTTAAAGGGAGCCTTTTTCCACATAGTAGCATGAATCAACAGACTCTGCTGTCGATTTGTGCTATGATAGAATTTAGTAATTCATCAGAACGCCATCATTTGATTGCTGTGACCATTACCACACATGAACAGTGCGGAAATAGTTATTAAAAAAAAGAGATGTTGAAAGTCTGTAACGTTGATTATCCATTCACTCATATGCCAAAATTAATTAAAAATTTTAAGTAATTTTACCGCAAAAATGTATGTGATTCATCTAGATTAATTAATCACAGAGCTTGTAATTAATTAGACACAGAGAGTCTGTGATGTCATGGGAAAGAAAGGGACAAAAAGTGCAACACAAAGAGGAAGAAAAAATGCGGAAAAACAAACACGTAGAAAACACGCGGAGGAAAAGCACAGCAGACTCATGAATAGACTTAAAGACACTAAAGCTTAGACCAGTTATAAAACATGCTGAGGTCTAAGGCACGTGTTAAGTTAGAAGAACAAAAGTGTGATCTGTTCAGTATTCACGCTTATTGAAAAAAAAACATGGTCAAATTTGCTTCAGTTTACACAGTGACCTAGGAGTACTGAATGCTCATGAACATTTTTTCTTCCTTGTGCTTTTCAGTACTTTTCTTTGGTTTCTTCTAAAACTGAATATACAAAAATATTGCAGATTTTAATATGGTCTCGGAGCTTTTGGAATTTTGGACCTCAAAGAAAAAAACTTCAGTATGTGTTTCTAAAACTGTTACCAATATTTTGAGGGTGTATTTATCTTCGGCTTCATGATGTATCTTCATCAGAGAGGAGGACCTTAATCTGAATAGCAAGTGTTTGGATAAGGTTGGACGGTTTTCCTTTTCTAAACTGCTGTCAATACCTATTATTGAAACTCCAGCAGCACTTAAAAGGTTTGATTTCTGATGAGTGGCATCACAAAAAAGGGAGAAATTGGATGTGCCATTTGTCTCTATTCTCCAAGTGAATTAAGCAGCTGCCTCTTCAGTTAGGCAAAGATCTATACAGCTTTCTGTTTAATGTGGTCAGTTATTTTTGTGTAAAACCCCTTCTGAAAAGCTCAGTGTCCCCAAATGTTTTCCAGTCAATACTGACCCTTCCTGTAACTGCTCACTGGCCGTTTCTTCAGCCACCAGGATCTCGTACTCTTCTGCTGCATATTTATCCCAGTCTGAGGGCTCAGGACCATCTCCATCCAAATCCTGCAACACACACACACACACACAGTTACTGATTGCCTGCTTTTCAGCTGTATCCTGTATGTTATAAAGTCAGAAATAGTTCAAACACACATACATAATACAGACAAAGTAACATTGTAATGATCATAAAAGCACACAAGAGGCAGAAGAGTCTGGACATGTTGGTCTGTGTGAGTTTATGACCCGCACACTGTAAATCAGAATGTAAAAGGTGATGTACACATCATGTTCTCCTCTCACAAGAAATGACACCCTGATGGTGTGCCGGCTGGAGTGTGTACAGTTAGCCGAACAGAAATACCCTTTGCCCTTGGTGACTGTGTGTGCTTGGAAAAGTGAGTGTGTCTTACCTTTTGCACTGCAAATGGATCCCTCTGCTCATGGTCCAGGTACTTCTCAAGGTTGAAGAAAGTGTCAAAGAATATGTGAGCCATCCTGCAGTGCTTCAGGTCTCGCAGAGTGATCTTACCTGCAGAGAAATACAAAGGATGGTCTTAAGATTTAGAACGGACTGAAACCTGCTTACACTATGGTTCTACAGTTAGTGATGTATCTAGAACTGACTAAAACCTGCTTATTGTTTGGCTCTAAAGTCAGTAAGCTATCTACTACTGATTGAGCAGAATGTTCCACTGCTGCCATGCTGAACTGAAGTGTATTCTATGGGAAAATTGTAAGGGGCCAGTTTGGAGCAGAACCAGCTGTCAACCCCGCTCCGGCCACTAGAGGGAGACCCAAGACGACTGCTTCTACCCTGGCTGGGAGGAGAAGGAAGGGGAGGAGGGCACGCCCTCTAGTGAGAGCTACTACAATCTGTATCTCGTAATCATTCATCTCAGCTGCACCTGCTGGTTTTCCATGAAGCTATAGCTTACAGTCTCACTCTGCATCTGGGTTCTTTTTCAAATTCTGAGCATAAAGCTCCCCACCCATTACAAAAACACTCAGCCTATAAAATGAACCCAGTAGAGTCAGATGAGGAGGGTGAGGTCCAGGCTGCCTTGGCCATGGGGCAGCCATTGACCAGCATGTGCAGGCCCTGCAGCAAATATCAGCGATGCAGGGGATTATTGCTGTTCCACAGGCCAGTACTGCTCACCCTGGTTCAGCGAACACCAAGCACACTCCCCTAGAAGCACCTAACCTGCAGCCACACCTCCTGGTCATGGAGAGATTCAATGGCAACAGGGAGTTTACGCCAAGGGAGGAGATCAGTGGCAGACCATGTGGTTCTGCATCCTAGTGGCAAAGAGTGATTGGAATTTGGTTGCCTTTATGATGGCCATTCCATGGGCTCTGGGGCAGTCACATGGCAGACCCGGCTTCTCGTCCTGTGCATTGGCCAGCACAGAAAGCTAATCCATGGGTGGATTTTGACATCTTCCGAGGTCTGTGGTTGGCTGGAGACCCTGTTGTCAGGGGTCCTGCTTGGCCATGACTTACCCCTGGAGTCTCTTCTCTTCTTCCCCATCTGGGGCACCCACTCTGCCCAGGGAGCACAGGCCATATGACGGTGTCTTCAAACTTCTGCTTGGCTCTACTCAACCCAGGAGCTGGTTATTATTTTTGTCTTGTCCTGACCAGAAGGCCATGGAAGATTACATCCAGGATTACATCCAGGATTACATACAAGCGTAGACCTCTCAGACAGTCGACAGGGTTCTTCTTTGTGGGGAAGAAGGATGAGGTCCTGCACCTCTGCATCAACTACCAGGGCCTGAACAAGATCACAATCAAGGATTGTCATAGTCCACCCTTCATGAGCTCAGCCTTTGAGGTACTGCAGCAGCCTCCATTTTCACCAAATTGGAACTGTTCAGTGCCTACAACCTTATCCACAAAGTTGATGAGTGGAAGATGACGTTCATCACGCCATCTGGTTAACATGAGTACCTCGTGATGCCCTTCGGGTTTAATGTGCCTGCCGTTTCATATACAAAGTGCTGTGGGAAACCCTGGACATCTACCTGGATATTTTGATTTACAGCCAATCAGTAGACAAGCATACACTGCAGGTGAGAACGATCTTCCAGCTCCTCTTAGAATACCACCTTTTGGGAAACTGGAGAAGTCTTCCATGCTCTGTTTGTCACCTTCCTTAGATTTGTGGTACCCAAGGGCTGGCTGAGCTGGATGCCCAGGAGACTTCTGAGAAGTGGCAACTATCCCCTACTGACCCCCAATCCCCAAATTCAGCCTAAACAGCCAATCCTAGGGCCACTCAAACTAGAGGTCTGCGCGGGACTGTTTTTTTAGTCCCGCTCCCACCCGCTCCTGCAAGGTTTTATTCCGCACCCACCCGCTCCCGCTATATATTCACTCTTTGTTCACCCGCT
>JBBPCY010050511.1:0-13013 GCA_037974405.1 Brachyalestes nurse
CATTACCCTTAAAGAAAATGTAAAGGCAAACCCGTATTCGCCTCTTTTCAAGGTAAACCCGTCTTTTAATTTAAATTAGTGTGTCTAATAAAGTGGTCCGTAAGTGCACACAAGCCAGGGGAGAATATTTCTGAGAGGGGAACCCTGACCTCACACTTAATCCCTTCTTTTACAGTCAGTAAAAACATTTGTTACACAGTCGGAGCTTTCAAGTTTAGTTTTGGTTGGGGATGTTTTCTATTTTCCCATGATGTAATTACAAAACTACCCAGAGAAAGAATATGATCATGAAGTCCTTATAACATGCAACAGTGTACTGTAAATAGGTGTTTAAAACATAAAACATAAACCTCCAAACTGCCTTTACATTTTGAAAGTTAACTACAAAAGATAAGAGAACAAAAAATTGACATTCTTTTAGTTATTTGTGCTTTTTGACTTACTGCTTTTAAGGCCTTAGGCCAATGAGGCCAAAGTGAGTCTAAAGAACCTGGTTTATTGTTTTCTACCACTTTTATGCATCTCCTGCACCAAGAAAGACATAAAACACGGAAAAAGGTTTACATTTCATTGTCTTTGTCAATGAATGTCTTTGTTTTGACAGATATTTTGCTTAATATAACCAATATGATAACCTATTGGCACTCACACACACATACATACACACAAACACAAAAACACGCACACACACACACATAGCAGCTGTTATGAGGGCATTTAAGCAACAATGCTCAACCTTTCAGTCATATGTCAACCATTCACACATAAAGGGCAATGTGTGCGTGTGGGTGTATGATGGATATTGTGTGTGTGTGTGTGTGTGTGTGTGTGTGTGTGTGTGTGTGTGTGTGTGTGTATGTAGAAATCACTGGCTGTGTCTAAGGGGAGCTGAAAAAAAGTGACAGCAATGGAGTGAGAGAGAGAAAGTAACAGGAGAGTGAGAAAAAAGGGAGAAAATGAATAGAGAAAGAGAGAGACTAACAGGAGAGTGAGAAATAAGGGGAAATAAAAAAGCAGAGTGAGAGAAGGAGAGAAAGACAGAGAGAGAGAGACACCGATGGAGAGTGGGGTAGATTCTGTCTTACCTCTCCATAGTCAGTAGTGATTACGAGTGTTCCATCTCCACAAGAGTTGACTGTAGACGGAAGCAGCTGCTCTTTCTCCCTCACCCACACACGCGCCCCCTGCAACACACACACAACACAAAATGTACACACTGTTACACACTAACACACCCCAGTAAGAGCAGCATTTTAGTGACTGTGAAAACCTGCTAACCAGTGCTCCTGTTTTCATTTCAGCAACTTTTACTTAAATGAACACATGGGCAAATCAAATTCTCCATTCACATACTTTCCTTTTCAGTATTTCAGATTTTGTCATATGTCTCTGTTCCATTTAACTCATTAAACTAGTAGCTGAGGCAGAGTCATGCCCATGTGGACCACAGTAAATCGTGAATGTGGACATTTTCATGCTGCCTTTATTGTTGGATGCACTGTGATAGGTTTCGAGCATGTGTGCCACATTCACAACAGGATTCAGGGTTTATTATTGACTTGTTCCATGAGTGACAATAAAAGAAGACTAATGTGTGAAGTATATCCTACAGGTGCACTGATGATGGATTTTATGTCTAAATCCAGTCAAATTTGCTGACAGCCACTACTTTTTGTCCAAATTTGATTAGGCTTTTTTTAAATATCCAGATCTCACATTGTGTGGCCTAAATGTACACATGAAAAACACAGACACCAGTGCTTCCTACGAACGAAAGTTGCAAGATACAACACATATTTGCTCTTTAATGAACAAAATAGGCTTTTCAATGTGAGTGCACTTACCTAAGTCAGCCAAGATCAATCAATAAACTGCCAACTGGACATTTGCTCTTGACACAATTACACTAGCTGCACATAAAATGAGTCTAAATCTTTCTAATGAAGTCCTAATTTTATACAATAACTCTGTGAGGCAGCTTTTAGAGGCTTTTAAATGCTTCTGGCATCTGGTTCCTATCAACAGTACAATCAAAAATTCTGACTCTGCATGTTTCTCTACAACTTTGTACAACATCCCAACCATTAAATTATTTTTGAAAAGTCTGTGGAATCTCCCTTTAAAACCGTGTACAGTTCTGAATATAGTGTCTGGACCACTCAGTGTCTCTTTCCTGAACTCTCCAAGTCTCTCTTTTTTCCGTCCTTCACAGACAAAGAGAAGAAGAGGGCGTTGTAATTACCCTTTTCCTGGCCTGCAGTGGGGGTTGGAGTGAGTGAAGTAGGACCAGAGATCGATAAGCTTCAGATGCAGCAGAGACGTCTGGTCAAGTCCAGTCAAGTCAAGTAGAGCTTTATTGTCATCCCAGCCATATACATAGCCATGTACATAGTGAGACAAAATATCATCTTCCTGGACCATAGATGCAACATACAACACTAGAGCAAACAGTCCAGTTTTTAAACCTAAAAGTGTATACCTAGAAGTGTATAATAGAAGTTTGGATCTGCCAGGTCTTAGCCATTAAGGGTTCAGATTATTGTACAGTGGTTTTGGAAGCAATACAGATCTGTTTACTGAGACAAATTATACAACAGTTAGTTCAGAACACACAGTCTGACTGGTTGAGCTGTTTTTTTATAATGGTGTTATTCCATTGAGCATTGGTGGCTAAGTAGCAACTCACTTTACACTGCAGCTAATTTTCTACTTAAGCACATGCAAAACCACTAAATGAAAATATAAAATAACTATAACAGATTTTACCTTCAGCCTGTTTGGTTATTATCTGAAGTAGCCCTACAGCAGCCCTACATCATATTCAAAACCTGCTGTTACATCTTTGCAAGCTTTTCCTGTTGTCAGGCAGAACAGCTAAACAATCCTAGCCAGTTTAACCTGAAATAAACAGAATACAATCCAGCGAAGATGGCCTGTAAAATGCTTCATAGACTGGTAATAGTGTATTAAAATGCTAATTAAAACTGACCCAAATGTTGGCCATCAGCATATTTGGCTGTAAAGATTTGGATTCAGCCATAAAAAATCATCATCAATGTGCCTCTAATATACACGGGACGCTTCAGTCTCCTTTTATTGTTACTGATGAAACAAACCAACAACAAACCCATAGCAATCAACATTTTGTGTGAATGTGAGGGCACACTCACTCAATACATATCTTAGTGCATCCAACAATAAAGGCAGCATGATGCATTCAGAAACACAGTAGCCTTCAGAAACTTCAAGTTCACGTGTTGGTCTGATTTAACACAGATATGAACACGTCTATTCAGAGTTTAAAAACCTCGGACAAAGACAAAGTCATATATCTCTGATGAAGTCAATTCAATCAATTCTCTTTTGTGACAGTTTCATGGCTCTGTATCGCAAAAGACGATCAGTTCATCCTGGACTGCTTACTCCACTCTGGCCCATTGTTTAGGCTTTCTTTGCATTACTTTTCCCCTTATTTTGTCTATATGAACAGGAACACTGATTCAAATGAACCTGCACCTAGTCCAGTTCATACAAACAACTATAAAAATGCATCCATAACCCAGTGTGATTTGGCTTTATGAGTAGAAATACAGCAAAGTTTCACTAAACCTCAGCATTAGGATTCTGATGTACTGATGAAAAGGACTGTAATGCAGACCCTCTACAGGTGCAGTTGATTTAGACTTAGATGCCACAGCTGGCTTGTTATGCCAGATGCGTTTCTGCTGGAGGTGGAACAGCTGAGCTGTACAGACACACACACACACACACACACACATATGCTGCATCTTCACATTCACCCAGATATACCAAACTAAACTACACTGAGTTATAAGTTACACAGAGAACTACAATATACAGGGTTGGAGAATATTACAACATTTATTGTTGTTACGGTAAATCACAATATGTTTTTCTGAGAGTATTGTAGATATTGTCAGTACTACGGAACAAAGTACAACCACTCATTATGATGTTTAGTTACAAAGGGAGCATAACTAGTCCCGCGTAACTGGATTTAAGTATGTGAAAAACTGAAAAATAAACAAACCTTACTCACTGCTGCCCTCTAAATATAATCTTAACAAAAGTCAAATAAACAAACATTTTTCACCACTGCCTTCTATAAAGGTGTTATAGCTCAGTCAGATTTTTTGTTGTCTTTTGTTGCCATAATGTGTCTCCATTCATTTTTGTGAATTACATGCATGTGCATCAAACCAATTGACAAAAGCACACTCAACTCACATTCTGTGTGTTGTGACTGCATGTGCCTGTGAAAGAAAACTGTGGAAAATACAGTATTATTTGCTTAAATAATCACAGCTTGTGTAATAACTGCGACAAGCCAACCTGAAAACATGAAATTATGTGCAATATTACAACCATCATGCACATACCATTAACACCAACATATTAATATTAACTTATAAACACAACGCACATGCCTCTGTGCATCTCCGACATACAAAGCACTATGTTTATCACCTGCGCCATCACAATAGACAAGATAAGCTATATAGTTTCTTCATATACTCTCCCATTTATGTGTAAGCAATCAGAAAATTTTTAACACATGTACACGAAGTTAGATTCTCTCTGATAACAAATGTGAGGACAAACTGAAAATTTCAAAAATGTCTGCAGGTATTAACGGACATTAACACCACATATGAACACAGTTGGGCACAAACTGATCTACAAACTTTCATTACTTTCAAAACTGTCTAAAAATGTATTCGCAAGATGACTCAACTAATACATTTAAAAGTTAAAAATACTAAAGTGAGGATGAGTGCAGAATAGGATAGCAGGGGAGAGGGGGGATAGAAGGAATGTTTTTTGGTGACAGATGGTTGATGCTTCATCCACTGAAGGCAGTGTTTCCTCTAGATAATAACACACTAACAAAAGAGCCCTTACACCCCCTGAGCCAAAAAGAGCCAAACCAGACAGAAAAGTCCCCAACACAGCCAGCTGGGCAGGAATGGGGCAAAAGACACACACACACATATACACACGCACAAACCCACGCACAATACACACACGCACAAACCCACGCACAATACACACATACATGCACAAACGTGCACACATGCACGCACATACAAACACACATTTTTTTACACCTCATCCCACATATATTGATTTTATGATTCTATGATGGTCAGTTAGAAACAGTGAGATAGTGAGGTACAGAGGCAGGTGAGGTAGAAAGGCAGGTAAGACAGAGAGACAGTGAGGCACAGAGGCAGGTAAGATATAGTGAGGTAGTGAGGCACAGAGGCAGGTAAGATACATTGGGGTAGTGAGGCACAGAGGCAGGTAAGATATAGTGGGTAGTGAGACAGAGGCAGGTAAGATATAGTGAGGTAGTGAGACAGAGGCAGGTAAGATATAGTGAGGTAGTGAGACAGAGGCAGGTAAGATACAGTGTGGTTATCCTGGTTGCTCTGGTCTTCTTGTATAAATGTCACAGTACAGCAGCTGTATGACTGCTGTATGTAATAAAATTGTGCAAAGCCAACCCTAACATTAAACTCACTGACAGAAACATGTAACTTTAGTAAAAACCCTGTGCAACATCAGGACCATTTGATCTGCATTTACATTACATGGTTGAAGTGGCACAAATCTCTTTTTTTACCAGAATGTGACACAGATATGGTGTTCTTCTTTCACCTTCTCTTCTGATCAAGGACAGTTGAGAGCTAATCATGTTTTATTTGCTGTAGTTCATGATGCAGTTGCAGATTATTGATTACAACGTGTGCATGCGAGTCATTTCAGGTCGCAGGTGTGTTCACACTAAAGACAGGCGTATTTCACTTCCAATATGAATGCAAAGCATTTAGACAATAAGCTGACAATAAACTGAAAAACTGAGAAAACAAATGTTCAGCACACAAATGCACAGTCTCTCTTTTTCTCAGATCTTCTCTCACACACTTAACATTTCCTAAATCTAAAGGTTTTTGTCCATGTGTTTCTCTTAGAAATAAGTAGGGGATAGGGAACGACATGGTCCCCAGTCTGGGTTAATTAGTCAATGTTGGCAGCTAATGGCCGTTGGGGTACAGTATAATACCCAGCTCTGCAGCTGGCCAGCAGTGAATCACACAGTACAGCAGCTTTATCAATATGGAAGTTTTAAAAGCATGTCACGGCTGTTTCAGAACACACACATACACACACCCGCACGCACATATGCACACACGCACACACACACACACAAAATACATACAGTAGACCCCCAACTATCCCAAGAATAGTGAAAAACTGCGCATATGTGATGTCATAATAAAACGCATATGCCCCCAAAGATGCTCCCAAAAGACTTTTGGGAGACACTTCACGCAAGATGCGTCATAGAGCAGTAGTCAATCAACAGCAAGGAGAAATAAATAAATTTCTCGGATTGGCTACTTTCAAATCTCCAGTCGGTGATGTTGACTGTGACGTCTGGACCTCGTCAGCCATGCCCCTCGTCCTCATGATGGTGGTTATGTTTGGGGCAGCGCTGAGCAGCGAAGGTTCATTCCGTTCTGGTGTCTGATTGCCTTGCTAACCGCCGCGCCCAAACATAAACAACCAGCATGAGGACAAGGTGACTGAGTAAATCAGTGACTGCTGAACCGCAAATAAGCAGGGGTTTACTGTATATGGTACTGTGCAAAAGTCTTAGCCACCTATGCAAACTGCCATTTTTCTCTGCCTGTGATAATGTGTCTTTCTGTTTGCAAAGTTAATATTAGTAACATTATAGATGCGAATAAACAAGAAAGCAGTACAAATATCAAGATTTGTTTTGTTTGTAAAACGTTTGTTGATATTTTGTGAGCACACACACACATTCATCTTTCTCCTACCACTGAAGTAAGCTAATGGATGTGGAGAGTCGATGGCCTTCTTGCTATTGTGGGGTTGTAAGGTCTCGTCCACACGGAGGTCTTGGATAAATGAACGCCATACGCGTTTTTGTTGCGTTTTGTATCTGCGTTTGATTGGCTTCAGTGAGGCGTTACACTGGTGTTCGTCTGGCGCTGTTTAACTCCAGCCTGCAGTCCAATGTGTAGTTTCGTGTATTCACCTCTGGGGGCAGTAATTCTTCAGTCCAGATTGTTTACATGTGGGACGTCCTGATTTGTCCCACATGTAAACCACGTAATGTAAACATGGATCCTTACAATGTAGAACACTCATGGGACATATTCGGTCCCCCAGAACGTCAACCGAACACCATGTAAACGCAGTACCAGCGTTTTCTTTGCGTTCATCAGGATTTTGGCAGAAATTGACACCAAGAAAAAGTTGCATGCAACGTTTTTTTGACGCCACCCGAACGCACAGCCAGCCGAGTGCCAGTGCAAAAAAAATGGTTGGCACTCTCACCTGACACCACAAACGCCTGAAAAATGCCTGATTCAGACGTCCGTGTGAACGAGGCCTAACTGCGTTTGTGTTGGGGGCTGTTGTCCCTAAGAAGCTGAAGACAGTAATGATCCAACCCCCCTGCCCCCATTCCTCATACACTGACTTCTCCCTCCTTCACTCTGTTAGCTCACACACACCAGATCCATGCATTAGCAGTGGGGTGGAGGAGTGAAGATCTGTGTACTGTGCCTACACACTGCCAACACATAATTTCCCCATTTATCCTATAACTAAAAGATGAACATGTACAAAATACATATAACATGTAAGCAATATATAAATGCACATAAAAGGAAACAAGTATGTCCAAATAAACTTAATATAATATGCTATTAGCTGCTATTGAGCTATCAAAATAACACGTGCAGCAAAAGTTCACTGATAGCATGAACATCAAGCTATTTACATATATCTTCCATTTGCATGTATCAATCTTAAAGGCACAGTAATGAAAGCAGACAGTTTCAATCTTAGGGATAAAGAAAAGTGGAAAAGGGATACTTAAAAATGGATTACAACTGTATTTGGCACATAAACAGCATAAGCAGGGAAAAATGTAGGCTATTATCCCACTGAAAGATAGCAGAATAAAGTCATACGATGGATCTTCAAACTGATTTCTTGGACTGGAATGCTGTTATTATTTCATAAACATGCTTTGAGGTGATCAGTCAAATCCTACCCTACTGCTATGTAATAGCTAGCTGCCAGTAAGCTGTAATTACAGTTGAAATAAATTCAACAATAAAATTCACCAAATAAACTTATGTTTTTAAAAACAATTAAATGTTTTTTTTTATTCAAATACTTTTGTCACTTACTTCCATACATTTCTTACATCTTCACACCTCTAACGCCTTCCTTAACCCTTGGAGGTTTAATGCTATTAAATAAAATGCAATACATAATTACACAATAAATGAAATGGAATTAACATTATATTTAATGAAAAAACATGGATAAAACATACAGAAGGTTTTTTTTAACAACATTAACATCTTATCTTCAAATTCAACTCACAAAGTATCTCCTCAAACACAAATCCAGTACAAACTCAAAGTCTTGTTGTCTAAGAGTATACTTGCTTCAATAAATTACAACAGAGAAATAATTCATATAAAACTGGGCTTTTGTTATCACTTGGGATAAATAAAAGGCTTTTAACAGTCAATTAATGCTCAAATTCACATCATCCTCTTGACATTCTATCAACATCCCTTCAACCTTTTATCAATCCGCAGTAGAGGCTCCCCTATTAACCAGAAGTGGACGCACTAATGGGCACCCAGACATGTCAGGACCATGAAGAGCGGCCAGGTTTATCATAACAGATCACAACAAAAGGGAATAAGTACATAATGGGCTCAGCTGCTCAAATACACAGGTGGCAGCATTATGACTTCAGCACACGACAAAGAGGCTATATAAGACGTTCCAAATGTATTATTGAAAGTAACAGTTAGTAATCATGTATTACTAATATTTGATCATTTTTAACTTTTCAAATTTAAAACAAACAGAAAAAAATGCCTAATTAACATATTGAAAAGTGCTTAATCAAATGTACATGTAATTTACTATGTACTTATGTATTTAATTAAAATGAAACTGATTGTAAATGTATTGTTAAACAATAATAACTTCACACTGAGGGTTAAAGACATATGTGTGGAACTACAGGCAGCACAGCCAGGTAAACCCACAGGCCTTCAACACAGCAGCCAGTTTTCACCCTTCAACTTGCTGCCATTCAGACAGTCACGATAAAGTATCACAATGGAAATCAGGGCCGTTTCTCTCCACTGCCCAGTTCTCTTCCGACACACTTCTCAGATCCTTGCTCTTCTGATTGCTAGACTCATCTCAGTTCAAGGCATGTGACGTAACAGCTTTTAAGAGTCTGTCCACACATGGGCAGTGTTTATAATAATGACTCCTGACATTTCAATCACACATTGGCTTACACAACACCATACAGCACTTGCATAATATAAGAGGAATGCTTAAGTTATACTTTACTGATCTATCTTCTAATAGAAATCTAGTACATCTGCTGCCCAACAATATCTGGACAGGGAGAATCCCAGTTGGTAGTTCAAACTTGTTAACATGGTTAACAGGGAATGACGCTGACAGATATGATTTTTTTCCTACTTTTCAGCAATTCTGGAGCCTCCAACACGGAAACAGATGTGGAAGCAATGTAGGAGATGAAGCAAAAGCCTGTCAACCAACAACAAACAATTGTATATTGTTTATATAATATTATATTGTCCAGCTTCACAATTCATCCTCCTCGCTGCTAGGGGAACTCTAGGTCATGATGTTAGTTTAATTGAGATCTTTTATGTGCATAGCACTATATAAGGGCTGGTTATTGTAATAAGTTATTGTGAGCTTGCCCTTCTCACGCCTGACCTCATCAGTACTCCGCAGAATGAATGGGAAGACATTTCCCCAGGAAACTTCAAAATCTTGTGGAGAGCTTTCCAAGAAGAGTTGAAGCTGTAATAGCTGCAAAGGGGGAACATCTCCATATTAAACTCTATGTATTTGAAGGCAATGTCATTTAAGGTTCCTGTTGGTGTAATGGTCAGGCGTCCCAATACTTTTGTTTATATAGTGTATCAAACCTACACATTTTTGCCTAGGTGTGGCTTATCAGCCAATACTTATTTGGAGGACAAATTCTGCTTCTTACATTTTTTCACTGGAACTACAAGGCTAACACTAGGATCAGGATTATATCTTGATTATAGACCAAGCCACAGAAAAATACAGGTGTAAACACACCCAACACACATTTGCAAACATTAACTGTGCTGTGCAAACTGTTTTATTGTTGATAGAACAGAATGAGGAGCTTCACAAGCTATTGTATATGAGCTGAGCTGCATATCACTCACTGGATTCCAGTCTGGCTAACTGGAGACACATATGAGTACCAAGTGTAAATATGGCTAAAAGCTGGATCAGGATCTAATAATATGCCCAAAACATCTCTCAACCTGGTGAAACAGCAACAAGGTCCACATTACGTGACCTAATATAAAGTATAAAAATGAAACAAATTTTACCATGTGGTGCATGGATATTTTTGTGCCAGCCATTTTAGACAACAGTTTCACAGCTCGTTGTTGCCAGCTCATTACAAGCTGTTCCACCACCGTGTTCACAATTCTTGGACTGGAGTGATAATATAGCTCTGATCAGTCCTACTGGTGTATACATATCAGTGCATACAAACACACACACATAGTGACGTGCAAACGTCATGAGCCACCCCTCATTCCTTCATATTTTGCTTCCAAAGAGCCAGACCTTCTTGTATTTTAATGTAGTCTTGAGGAACAGTTCTCCAGGCTTCCTGAAGGACTTTCAAAGACTCTCATTTTCAGTCCACTCCCTGAACCTGAAGAGTTTCAGAGGAATGTTTTTTGGTTTGTTAAGCCACACAGTGACCTACGTATGAATCATTCAAGTATTACAAAGCGAATCTAACTTAAGGCCTGAACCAGTGAGAAAACAAATGCAGATGATTCCAGATGACCAGGCCTGTGATTGGTATACTGGTGGTGTTCCTGGTAGTGTTGAGTGGTTGGAAAACAAAATGTGGGATTTGTGCAAATGACAGTCGACAGTCTTTCGTTAATAAGTGTATTGCTTGTGGGTGAAGCATTCCTTTAATCTGTATCAAATAAAACAGTTAAATAAGGGAAAGCTATGAAATGTCATCAAAAGGAATCCAGTATTATACAAGAGATTTAACCATAAAAAATAATGGCACATAAGAGGCAACTGAGAACAGACACATCCACTGAAATTATAAGAGCCCATGTTCTCTGTGTTCTTTCCAAATAAAGAGATCTTTTGAACATCCTGCCTGGCTCTTGAGCTGTGTGCATTGGGCTACTGTCTCTGAGGAAGCCTACAGAGAAGATGCTGAGAGTTCTCATGTTTTCGAGTCTCGTGCTTTCGAAACACTTGCATTCTGTTTTATGTAACAAACAAGAAGAGAAAAATGCCCATCTCCATCACCAATCTCTTCTCGTGTCTTGTCTTCCTTCCCTCTCCCCTCTCCTTCACATCTGATAATGCAGCAGTATCGAAATGCCATTGCTCTGCACTTCCTAGCTGCTATCAAATATACATGAGTGAAGAACAGGGCGAGGGCTAGGGGGGAGAGAGAGAGGGAGAGAAATAGAGGGAGAGAGAGATAAATGATAGATGAAGTGGCTGATCAGAAGCAGGCTGAGCACTGTGCACACACAGAAGGTGTGATTCCCACCACGAAAAAGAAAACGGAGGAAGAAGAGTAGGCGTCTTACACACTTGCCCCATCTGAATATCAGACTGAGACTAATGATAACTGCTACATACTGAACACACACACAAGGCCTGCACAACACATCACGTGTTAACTGTTATCCAGGACTGCGATAAATGAGTATACCGATTCATCAGCCCAAACATAGCCTGTAAACAAGAAGACCTGTAAAACAGAAAATTATCAGCATCTTTTTACCACAATAAATGTTATTCTCAGGGATTTTCTTACAATAAAATAATGCAGTGTTTTGACAGACTGATGCATCTATCGGTGCGCTAAACATTAAACTAACGTTTAGTATGAAAAGATCCTTCACAGGACAGCTCACTGTGCATTCGGAAATTAAATAAAACCCGGATCTGAGCACAGAAAAAGGCACTTTACCAGTCAAGGGTTTTTAAACTTTTACCACTTCTCCATTTATTTCACAAACTGCAGATATTTATTCTTGTTAAGAATTGGAAAGTTGTTGGGGCAACAACAATAAATGAAAACATGTCAATTAAAACTTTCGTATATCGCGATGCGGAAATAAAAGATTCTGAATCGATTTAAAAATGTTAAAAATCGATTTTGTTAATGGTAATTAATGCAATGTTGAGGAACGAATAAAAGCGGAAGTGCAGCGCCCGGCCGGTCTCTGGGGTGCACATAACAAACACGAGACGGAGTAGCGAGATATACAACCAGCTCCCTCAACATTAAAAGCAGGCAATTGGAAATATTTTGGCTTTTATGAAGTTGAAGGAAACAATGGGGTCCGTTCTTCGTACGTCGCTTGACACATCTAAGATGAGATCATCGTGTTAATTACGATGTGGCTAATTTGGTTCTTCGAGCACCCCTGTTGTTGATGATTAGTATGGCTGGATTGAGTTGTCTAGGATTATTATGTGTTCGTGCGTTGGTTTTAAAGGCGATATGCATCGACAGTAGAAACATTGATCACAACCCCTTCGATTGGTTGACAAAATGGCAAAAGAGCTAGCTCAAATTTTTTTTTCAAGTGGAGCAAGAGCTTTTATTAGAGGGTTATGGAGAATTTAAAACTTTAATAAAGACACCGGTAAACACAACAAATGTTCCCGCCCAGAAACATACATTTTTCGTCATAATAGGAGGATTTTCACGTCAGTTTCTTTTCTTTAACCAAAAGCTGAGGGTCTTAGGGTTTTAAAGAGCCCTCCCACAAGTTTACAAACATACAAGCACAGACGGACTCTTTGTTTGCTGAACTGATTCGCTGTGA
>JBBPCY010050562.1:0-13010 GCA_037974405.1 Brachyalestes nurse
GACATGTTCAATCTAATGGGGTGGGGGGTCATTATAATAACTGAAACAAACCTGGTCTTTATTACACTTCAAACGGTTGAGCTCTTTATTGTAAATAAAAAATGCAAATGTTATGGATTTAAAGGTCAATAGTCGTTAATGAGAAAAAAGAAGAGATAAATGGATCATTTACTCTGATGGTAGTAAAGTTATTTATGTCCTTTTTAAGGGACAAATAATTCCGTTGAAAAAGAGAATTTAGGTATTTTTTAAACGTTGATTCTAATAGGAGTCTTAATTAAAACATTGTGTCAATAACAAGTAAAGATGCATCCATAGGAAAAAGGAAAGAAAAAAAAAAAGAAAAAAATAAAGAAAGAAAGAAATGCTGACAGTCCGGTGGGAAGGGTCTGTATGTTCTTTATTATGAGTGAAAGGTCCCAAATGTTATTAATGTTTGTTGTTTTGGGGTGAAGCTATGTTTGCATCAAAGCAAGTATTCAGCTAAACTAAAGGACAAAACATGGTTTCTTGTCCACACAATTAAAAGGTAGTTGTTCAAGTGTTCTTTAGTGAAGATAATGGTAATACACTCCTAAGCATAATGGTGCCAGTGGGACCATTTTTTAAGATTGGGCGATAGAAAGTTGATTGACTATTTCTTGAAATGAGTCAGAAGAAACTGTTCTATACAAGTCATAGAAGCTTTTACTCTTTTACTAAGAGTTTACCACACCAGTGGAGTTTAGTGACCTCCTGGCAGGGCTAAATGTGTATGAGCGCTAGTGAGGAATATATGTGAACATGCCTTCATGATCATGGTGTGTCTGACTGGAGATGTCCGTGATTTGTGTGCAGACACGTCCCCCGGGAGGAGGAGGTTGTTTCACAGCCCCCTACGGGTCTGGAGTCACAGCACAGGTTAAGGTGCTGGAGCTCCCCCACAGCTGCACCTGTCCCATAGCGAAGTGTTAATGAATCTCCAGCCTTCAGAATTAGACCCCCACACACACACAAACACAGAAAGAGAAAGAGGGAGAGAGAGAGAGAGAGAGATCCAGATGTTTTCTGTTTCAGAACCATGGTAAGCAACCATTATTAATTGACTATACAGGCAAACGTATACTTTCATAACAAATGGTGATACCGAGAACATTGATGAAGATCCCATTCAGCCTAGAGCCATACACTTAAATTAACATCTGTTTTTAACCAAGTTACTGCCAGCTAAGTTACACACCTTAACAAACCCTGTCTGAAAGAAAAGAAACAGTCAGAGGTTAATACACAAATAAGGAAAAACAGTTAAGAAGCTAAGTGCCTGAGGGATTTTTTTTAATCTGGCAATGTGACATTCCACACACCCACGAAATAAATATTTTCTGTATCAGTGCAATCAGTTTGGTACTACTACAATTTCTCATTGTGTTAAATGGGATTTTTGCTAATGATCTTGTCCAGACATGCAAGTGTTGCTGTGGGCAGGGCATGGCCAGGTCGATTGTGCCGAGTGGTGCATTACAATTAGCTTTCCTAAATGTAAACTGTTGCATCTCAAGGCACCTTGTGGCGCCTCAACAGCACACCATTGTTTTAGAATCCAGAAACGAAATGTCAGTGATAAAGCTGCTCCCTAGCATCACTGACATTTCACACAATATTGAGAAACCCAAGCGTTGATACAACACGATGATTCATCTCACTGGAATGAATTAAATTTTTGGAAGCATATGAACGACTTCCTTGGTCTACTCACCCGTGACCACGCATTCTGTCTTATTTATACGATTAACAGAGGAGCGCAGTGCGCTAGTGTTTACAGCTTCACGCTGCCTTGGGCTATTGGTAAAGTGGCGCCAAAACGTGCTGGCGTCACCATGGTTACTGGTAAATCTGGTTCCTTCCCACAGGCTTTAAGTGTCTCCATAGAGGAGAGCTCACAGTCTCTTAACCTGGCACACAAGGGCCAACTTTTCACTTCAACTGGAACCCACTCAGGTTAACTCCACCACTTGCTCTCTGACTGGATGCTGCTGGACTCGGTCCATCCCCCTGAGCCAGCAGGCCACGCTTAAACGCTCCCATCATCAGCAAAGCTTGTAAAATCTATAGTGAACACAAAGAGATGGCAAGAAAATCAATTTCACCCATTTTACAGGGGTTGCTGCATGCAGTGCAACCACCAGGAGATCCTAAGTGATCCCTGTCACTGGAAAAAGAACATGGAGAAACTGGAGATGGATAGTATGATCGGGTACAGAACGTTTGGAGTACATAGAAATAGATTGAAAACTGAAGCTGAAAAAAAACATTATTTTCTATATCTATTTAACCTATCTATCTGTCTATTTATCTATATGTCTCTCTGGCTATGTTCACTACTTGGTGAGAATTAGATGTGTGCTCCATAAAGGAACATTCTGCTAAGTTTGGTGTGGCAGAAACTGGAACACTGACTACTGGAACGCCGTATTTTAACATCCAGATGAAGGCCTTGCTAGAAGAGTGGAGGGTGTTACTGCAGCAAAGTGGAAATCAGCCCCATATTCATGCCCGTTTAGTCTCTCTGTCTGTCTGACTGTCTGTTCATCTATCTCTCTATCCATATATCCATCCAACCATCTGTCCATCCATATACGCAACCATATAACCACCCGTCTATACATTCATCCATCCATCCAACATCCACCCAGTCATTCATTATCCGTCTATCGATCCTTCCATCTAGCCTTCCACCCGTCTATCCATGCATCTGTCCATCCATCCATCCATCCACCCATCCATCCTTCCACCTGTCTATCCATCATCCATCCATCCATCCATCCATTCTTTCTTCCACCTGTCTATCCATCCATCCAGCCATCCATCCATCAAACCCTCAATCCATCCATCCATCCATCCATCAGTCCATCCATCCATTCATCCATCCATCCATCCATCTATACATCTATACATCTATACATCCATCCATCTAATCTTATCTCATTCTTTTTCTGAAGCCCTCTTTCTTTTGCCCAGCACTAATCAATAACCTTCAATCCCATATTGATGGCAGTTTTGCAATTACTGCTGTGTAAAAGAGAGCTAGATAGAGGAAGAGAGAGAGAGACAGGGGAGAGAGAAGAGAGAGAGAGGGGGAGGATAAAGAGAGAGAGAATGTTAGGAAGAGAGAGAGACAGGAGAGAGAGAGAGAGAGAGAGCGAAAGAGAGAGGGGAGTGAGAGAATGAAAGGGAGAGAGAGACAGGGGAGAGAGGAGACAGAGAGGGAGAGAGAATGAGAGGAAGAGAGAGAGATAGGGGAGAGAGAAGAAAGAGAGAGAGGGGGAGAGAGAAGAATGAGAGGAAGAGAGAGAAAGACGGGAGAGAGAATGAGAGGAAGAGAGAGCGAGAGAGAGAGAGAGAAAGGGGAGAGAGGAGAGAGCGAGAGCGATAGAGAGAGGAGTGAGAGAATGAGAGAGAGAGAGAGAGAGAGAGAGAGAGGGGAGCGAGAGAATGAGAGGGAGAGAGAGGAAGAGCAAGAGAGATAGAGCATGAAGGTGAGTGGTTTTAAGTACAGCACAGCTCCAGTGCCATATGTGTGATGGCACAGTAAATCTGGCAGGTTTTCTCTGAGTGTGGAGAGACAGCCTTGGGCTCCATCCCAGCCTAGTGCAACTCTCTCACACCTACCAGCAGTGTGTGCTGCCCGCAGAGACACACTGACTCCATTACACTCGCATTATACTACTGTTGCACCCACATTAACATCTTCCGCAGCAGTAGACTAGGAATATTACCTCATAAGGGATATTGTCTCTATGTTAGAAATGTAATTCTACACTTACTGGCCACTTTAAAAACATCCTCCCTGTATCTAAACTCACCGACCATTTTATCAGGTCCACTTACCATATGGGTGCATTTTGTAGCTCTACAGTAGCAGACTGTGATCCATCTGTTCCTATGAATTACATTTTAGTGCCGCCGGTATCACATTTTGTTTCATAACATTGACATAACCATAAACAGTTCATAACCATATCGGTTATATAGTTTCATGACAGATTAGGTCACGTAGTAACAGTATCAAGTTAACATTATTGGTAATTGTCATGACAGATCCTGCAGTGTTTGCTGTCATGGCAATTTGTGACACATGTTAATTTGGTCATGACATCAAGCGTCAATGTTATGTGGCTGGAGCCCCAGAGGACCAACCCTGAGGAAGTATTATTTAGGAGTATTATTCTCAGCACTGCAGTGACATGGAGGTTGTAAACTACAGAGTCCATCTGCATGGTACACTGAGCTGATACAATAACTGTAGATATAAGCTCAGCATTCCTATAAAAGGTTGTCAGTGTATATGTTTCTACTATGGATCTAATGTTGGAGGATAGTTCACTGAAGACTAAGAAAAATAAATTATTCTTTTAAATGTGGACTTTTAGGTTGACCCTGGACTGACCATAGGGTAGATGAAAAAAAATACTTGTTGATATACAGAACAAAAAATATTTGGGGGGGGGTGGGGTTGTATGTGCTTTTTGCATAATGTGCCTACTTCAGGGGCGTTAGAAGCATTTTTAATGTGAGGGGGATGCATCGTCTATGCGTGGGTCGGGGTTTGGGATGTTGTGGGGTTACTGCATGCATGCAGAGTCTCGTCCTTTTAGGGGTTGGGGGTATTTGGAATATGTTGAATCTTGAATCTTGAATCTTGAATCTTTTGCGAAAGAATCCACTCCAATTAATCGATAGGAGAATACACACACCACTGGAAATCCGTTCCAGGTTTGCCAACTCACTGCATGCAAGTAGAGCGAATCGTCAGTGCATAGACAGGCTGCTCGGATCTCCAGTGGTGTGTATTCTTCTATCGATTGGATGGAGTCGATTCTTTCGAGAAAGAGTCAAGATTCAACAGCGCTGGGTGAACTAATATTCTATGTTAAATGTGGGGGGGTCCGAATGAATAATTATGAAATGTGAGGGGGACACATCCCCTTCAGATTGAATAGCGGTGACACCCATGGCCTACTCTATTAGATACCTCTACCTTGTTGGTTCACCTTGCTGATGATGATAGTCAGGGCTGGACTCGGACAAAAAATCTTACCGGGAATTTTGAGACCAGCCCACCCGGGGTCCCGCACCCGTGTCCCTCTCGATAACCTTCTTTAGTGGGGTGGCCAGTCCAGCCCTGATGATAGCTCATCTGTTGCGGCACAGTTGATTCTCTAGTCCTTCACCAATAGTCAGTATCTGAACACAGTATCTGAAACTACTGGCCAGATATAGTTTTTGTAACTATTCTCAGCCCAACAGGGACTCCATGGTGTTAAAAACTCTTGCAACACACACCTGCTAACATTCAACAACCATGTCAGTGGCACTGCAATCCTGGGAATGGTCTACTCTCCCAAATAACACCTGCTCAGTAGTGATTCTTTGGGGATCTGGGAAAATAATGGAGAAGAGAGGATAACAAGGGAAAAACAGATGTCCTGTTAATTAACTGTAAACTACAAGGTGCATCTATATGGTAAGCAGAGCTGATAAAATATCTACAGTTGTAGACACAAGCTAAGCATAAAAAAGATTGAGTGTATATGTTTCTACTCTTGGACTTTAATTTAATATTGGTAGATAATTCACTGAAGACTAAGTGAAATTAATGATTCAGTGGCTTTTTGGATTGACCCTGGGCTAGATACTAAAAAACTCTCATAAATATACAGAACAACAAAGTTATGTATAACAGAATACCATACAAAACTGTGTTGAAGTAAAATAATTTTATCTGATAAATTTAATGCAGTAATACTGTTTATATTTTCCATTCGGCTTGTCTTCCACATTTCAGCCCAAACTGAGAGGTTAGTAGGAGGTTCTGTGACTGTTGAGAGCATTGGCAATATTATTCAAGCCCCTGTGACAGGTTTCATGGTTGCTGTTTGATTGTAATAACATCATTTTTCATACCTGACAATGCCGCTCAGAGCGAACATGCCACACGGCTCATTCATCACGTTGCCTGGACCGGACTGAGGGTCCTCTGCGGAGAGCGCACAGCTTTCAGGGATCTCTGGACTAACACCACAGCTGTCAGGGACCAGAACGAGCCGAGAGTTGAACCTGAGGGCTCTTAGAATGCCCACTCAGACGAGAAGACTTCAGTACCATTTCCACAGTACGGCTTAAGACGCTTTTCCACCTCCATGTTTAGGCGTCAGGAAGGCTTATGGTGGACAAGATCACTGAAGGTGTTGGACCAGGCTACAGTTGTTGTAGTCACGGTCATTATGTTCCTACGACTTAGACAGACAGCTGGGACCATCCTTACCTCCACAGTCTAGCGTGGCACTCAAAAACCAAACAAACAAACAAAAAAATGAAACAAAAAGAGATATCTTTGCTTGTCAGTGCCCAACCTGATGAAAGGGACTTACAGATGAAAACACATAAATAATTAAGTAAAACAGGTAAACCACTCTGAACGTGTTCGGTCACAGGATGTAGCCCATCTGTTGTGTTGTAGATACCCCTTACTTTGTTTATGAAAGGTCAGTTTATGACCATAGTATCAATCATAGGTATTATTTGCACGACCGTTCTCAACTCACAGCAGTGGAAGAGTAGTTTTGTGTGAGCATATCAAGCGGCAGTCTTTAAACACTCATCCAGCACCACAAAATATTCAGCCAAGAGTCTGTAGCCTCAAACTGATAACTGATGAGGGCCTGGAGGATTGTGCATGGCAACAAATGAGCTACAGTGAACCAGTGTGCAGATGTCAGAAATCACACTCATCATTTATTTAATTTCCAATTGAAATGGCAGTTAAGCACAAATGACTAATTTTTTAGTGTCTAAAAAACGTAGGACACATTTTACCAAACAACATTTTATTACAACAATATTCAGTATCAGTTCATAATTTAACAACCTTTGTGCCCCCTAAAGTAAAGAGAAAAGCAAACAAAAAGTTTGTGAAACTGTAAACTGTAGTGCACAAAGATGATGCATGAAACAGCCATTCATGACCCAGTAAACAACACCTCTCAGATAAACACCTTTCATCTTTGAGAAAGTGAAGAAAAATAACCTCCTCTGTCACTTTGGATCTGAAAAGTCCATTCTTCCACTGTGAGGGGGCAATTCAAGACCGCAGGTCTGAAAGGATGTGTAGCTGCTTGTGATGCTGTTATTGAGAAAAGGAAACACAGAAATCTGCACTAGACCACCCAGACTGGACATCTGAGATGGCTTAATGGACTGATGGGTGCAAATTTGAGATTAACATGGCAGAAGCAGAATAAACAATCCTCTAAGGCTCTGGAGGAGCTTGCAAGACGTATGAAAAGATATCCCTGCGGAAGAACTGTGAGAAGGTGTCCCGAAAAGAATGGAAGCTGAAATATATGCAAGAGAGTGTGACAGTATCATAGAAGACATAGGGTTTGTATAGAAATATTGAAACATTTAAAGTGAATCATATATATCAGGTTCTATCTATCTGATAAAAGTGAGGTTTAAAAATGCAGCATAGACATTGTGCACTTCCTCAATGACAGGCTTACAGCAGAGCCTTGGGCTCTAGCATGACAGGCCGTAACCCAATTTGAGAGGGCTCTCCTGGGCATGCAGCGGGGCTGGAATAGTGCCTGTGGATTGCTCCCAGAGACATTCATTAGAGTTCACACCAGCCTGAGAGGGAAAGGCACGTGCTGGATCGGTGATGGACGTCTCCGTTCTTATTCTGCCCGTTCCAAAAGTGCTGCTCTGTTTTAAACGCACCAACTCCTGCGCAGCTGCTGATTTGAATAAATATGATGTACGTGTGCATATGTAAGGGCTCGGTGTCAAACTGAGGGGGAACGCTGTTGTGTGCAGTACGCAGAGCTCAGCGTCTCTGAAGATATGAGAGCCGTAACGGCGTGCGGAAATGACCCGTCACAACTACAAGCGGCGGCACTGTGAATAATTCATGCAGGCTTCATGTGGGGAGTGTTTGGTTCTGGCTGTTGAGTGCGGCGTCGGTGCCTCTGCTTAACCCTGGGCGGTGTAGGGGGGAAGATGATCACATGGTCTGTTTAACCAAAAGGTGTTTAATAGGCAGTCAAGACTGTAATTGACAGACTGGAAGAGCAAAGTGTAAAGATTCCAAAGAGAGTGGTGGGGAAATGTGTGGTTTAGATGACTGGTCAGGAAGTGAGACGAGCTTAACATGCATTTGTGGCCACTTTATTAGAAACACAGACCATTTAGTTCCATCCCCCTGGTGTTGGTTGGTTGACTGGCTGTGTTAGTGATTGCCCAGTCCTTCATCAGTGGTCATTTTTCAGACTAGACTTGGCTGTACATTTTTGGGTGGTTTGGTACCCGCAACTTGGCAGACCTGTTTCTACCTGTTTCTAACACTGCCATGCTACTGTACCTCTCTGGGTATTCACTATTTACTCACTGATCTCATACTGTTCTTTCTACAGTTTCTGCAGTTCTGCATCTCTAATGAACAGCTCATATGTTCTCTAATGTTAACCCACAGTTGTCATATGTAGTTCAATATGTAAAGATCAAGGCAAATATTATGAATCCGTCTAGCCAGATTCCTGTTATAAATGACCACACAATGCATACTGATACATGGAAAACAACCATCCTCATCAGTCATGAACATCATAGTGCAGCAGTTATATGCACTTATACTAGTGTTACGAGTGTAAAGCTGACAGTAATGTAATTTATTTTGGCTATATTAGGTCACGGAAACACAAAGTACAGTTGGGACGGAAATGTACGTGTGTAAAGTTATAAAATCCATTCTTAGTGGTTGAAATAAGATAATATAAAAACATATGAAATGAATGGTCTCATATTAAATGAATGGCAGATGAACTTAACAAAAACACAAGCACTACTGAGAAACTCCACCCCTAAAAATACAAAATTCAGAGACAGACTACTGAAGCACCCCTTACTTTCCCAATATGCTTTGCAAATAACAGTTAATTACTGCAGAATCCAGCATTTGACAAGAAGCTTGGCCTGTTTCTGCCAGAATGCATAATTTTTACAGCAATCTGCTTAATTTAAGGAATGCAGTTGATTACTTGCTTCTACGCTAAATCAGTTCTTTAGAGTGCAAGTAATAATGCAAGGCGCTGAGGTCTGTCAAAACCAGAACCACATGTTACAAAAACAACTTTTTCCCTTCAGCAGTTGAACAGATCAGCAAGCCCCCTGACCCCCACTGAGAGTGTCTGCCTGTACACCCCTCCCATCGATTCTGTACACACTGTTTCATCTTTCATCAGTTTACTATTTTACTTTGCACATCATATATTTTATACTTCAATACATAGCATATTTCCTGCCGCTTAAATACAATTTACATTTATTACTAGTATATCATCCAGCTCTGGCACTTCTCTTTTTTTGTCCTGTACGTTTTCAACCACTTTTATTACTCATTATACTTGTGTTATTTTTGAATGGAGCAGTGGTGAATGACGTAGAGAATTCCTGACGAACTGTGCATGACAACAGATGGGCTACAGTCTGTTATTGTATAAATATAGCGATCACTTTATTTTTCACACAGCACCGTACTACGAGATTATGACTGAATTCAAGTTGAGACCGGAGGTGCCATTCGTTACTGTTTTAGCAAAGTCAAGGAAAGTGAACTGACTCTGTAAGTTATTGTTTTATGTCCCAGATGTCACTACACTGAGTGAAGCTGAACATAAGAAAGAACAGAAATATGAACCTAACCTCTGAAGTAAGCGTAGCTTCAGAGGACGAAAGAGTGTGACATAAAAAATCACCATTTGAAAATGTTTCGTCTCTGCGGTCTCTGGTCTTTAAAGAAACATCATGGAACTCATCACAGAACCACAAATTGAGTTTCTCAAAGATGATTTAACAAAGGCAATTTCTTTATATAGAGCCATGAACCCTAAAAGAGCCATTTGAATGCCTGAATTGTCGAATTACCTGTTCTTTGTGCAGGTAAATGGTTCTTCCCAATGATGGCAACCTTGTTATAAGTGAAGCTTTGAAGAACCTGGGCCTCTATAGCACCCAGAACAGTTCCATGTGTCATTTTTTTGGTTCTTTATAAGCTTAAAAGGCATAACAAATATTCACATAAAGTAAGCGTTCTTTAAAATATGTGTTCTTCCAAAAACCTTAGGAAGATATTTAGGAGACCCTTTAAACTTTAGAAAAGGTTCTTCTTATTGACCCATTTTAGAAAAAAAACTGTAGTTGATAGAGCTCAAATCAAGAATTACCAGCTGAATATCAGTGGTTTACACTTTTTGTTCTCTCACTAGAGGTATTCTTTCCACACTAGAGCAGATTAGCAGAAAGCTAACAGTCTAACAGTCCAATAAAAAGCTTTAACATAATGAAGAATAAGCTATTTGCATGTCTAAGAGCTTCAGATGTCTGCATTTCGACTAAAATGGATGTATTCTGTTAAATGCCTGTATTCTGCTGAGCTATAACACCCTGCTAACTGGAGACAAAAGACACTAGCAGAAATTAGCCTTAATATAACTGAAAAAAAATTGACAGGTTGATTACAAACATTGACACACAAGTATACAAGCAACCCCACAATAGATAGTATCTGTATTTTATTTATTCACAATATGATTATTGTGTTAGGAAGTCCTTAGATATTACATATTAACCATCTGCCCGTAATTTCATCGCCTGACTGGGTGTAGAAATAAGGTGAATAAGGCAGGCAGGGCTCGTAAAGCGACTAGTATGTGGAGACATGAGTTGTATGTTTCAAACAGAGTGGAAGGTATCATTAAATACTGAACTGTGAAGTAATTAAAGGTTGTTACCCAGTGCTACACAGGAGGTATAAGCCAACAGTGATGTGTAGCGGAAAAAAGCTAATTCTTTTTAATGAAATCATTGGAATGCTTGTTTGCTAAATTAACAAGGCCTGTTGAGAAGAAGGATGTTTTGATTTGGGCATATTTTGCTTTGAACCATCTCATTGTTTCACAGTCGTAATAAACTCCGCGTCGGAACACAGAAGCCTGTTAATGGTAGCGCTGCATTCTTTAGCTTTGTAACTAGTGAAAACACTGTCAAGGTACACTGACCTGCATCTAATCGCTCGGCATATTGTGTCATGGAGAAATGGCAAACAATCACAAGGACTAAACATATAAAGTTTCATTCCAGTGAATGGCTTTAAATGGCCATTCGTAACTTCCATTAAAATAACCAGAGTCGGCCAACTCCTGACTAAGCAGCTTACTTCTAAATGGCTATATCAAATCAAGACGAGAGGAGTGTGCTTGTATAAAATAACCAATGAAAGTGTTAATTGAATTCATGTCCAGAACTAAGGAGAACCACCTGAAAAAGAATGTAACTTTGAATGTTAATGTCAGTTGTTTCATGCAACTACATAAAACATATTTTTTTAAAAGGTAACAATCCCAAAAACTGATGCTTTGCAGGACAGGTTCTATGGACAGTACTTTAAAGAAGCATTTTGGAAATCAGATGTGTTCATGTGAAGCTCCTTTTAATACACTCATCAGTACAGGATGGGACAATATACACCCTTAAAAACGGTTCACAAGATTGTTAATATAAGAACTGGTTCTATGTAGAACCGTGAACAAATGGTTTCTTTGAACAGTTAAAGGCTTAATAGCTCAACCACAATTTGAAGATCCTCTTTAAATATTGGTCAGTATCACCAAAAACGCTTTCTTCAAATGGAAAGTTATAAAGAAGTTTCTCTTGTGTGCAATAGTTCTGCAATATTTTGTGGTTTTTCGATGCAACACATGCAATTTTTGGGACGATTTTTGGGTCTTGGTTCGCTATTATTGTTTGTCAATGCCTGGTGCTTGTGTATTTATATCCACTATGTACATATACGAATACTGATATAGGTTTATATACACATATATACTTCCATACACACGTAACTCTCTCTCTCTATATCTACCTATTGTATAGGTTTTATTGTTTTACTGCTTTTAATTTAGTTCTGTCTACTTTCTGCCAAAGCAATGCAAATTTAGATCAGAAAAATATATATATTTATCTTATCTTATCTTATCTTATCTTATCTTAAGAACCTTCATGTAATATAAAGGTGCTTTTCCAATTTAAAGGTTCTTCCAAAAAAATTACATCATATGGAGGTTCAACTATACAAAAGTTCTCACATATTTTAAATACAAAAGTTCTCACACTCACACATTTTAAAGCACCTCATTTAAAATGAAATGTTCTTTATTGGTCCTCAAGTACCTCAAGCTGGAACTGATTTTTTGCTCTGACACATAGAAATAAAAAGAATGTGGGCCATCTAGGAGTCTCTTGGGCCAGGTTGGAGAACCAATGCTTTAAGAAACCAAAAAATGAAAAGAACTCATTCTGGTAGCTCTACTTTGAAAGGGATTTTTCAAGGTTCTTGAGTCTGAAGTGGTCCTCACTCTCTTGCTGAATCTCTCTCTCATTAGCACACCTGTTCCTCCTCCTGATGACTCAAACATCACGTCAGCTACAACCCTTTATGGCCACCTGAGATGCTTCAGAAGATTCATTCATTACTGATATTCTCTCCTTCGAGGACTCTGTAGGTGTTTCCCTTTGAAGCTGGATATAATGTGGTGTTATCTGCAGATTGTGTGTGGGCTTGAAGTCTGCAGGCAATGTGTGTGTGTGTGTGGTTGAGGTGGGGGTGGTTGAGGCAGGGTTGGGGGAGGGCATTCATATTCTCCACCACAGTCTAGCCCCGCAGCTTCCATTCATCAGCCCCTGCGCTGGGCAGCAGATGCAGCACACGATGTACAATTACAGAGCGCAGCAGAGGATCAACACCAGAGCAACGCCACAGCCATCTGCACACAGATATAACTCACCATAACCCTGTACATTTATAACACACACACACACACACACACACACACACACACTCACACACACATACACACACACACACACACACACACACACACACGCACACACACACACACACACACAAAAACATAAAA
>JBBPCY010050601.1:0-13009 GCA_037974405.1 Brachyalestes nurse
TGCTTTTTTTTTTTTTTTTTTCATCGTTAAAGTGTGCGTGTGTGTGTGTGTGTGTGTGTGTGTGTGTGTGTGTGTGTGTGTGTGTATGTTTGTATGTGTGTGTGTGTGTGTGTGTGTGTGTGTGTGTGTGGCAGAAGCCTGAACCTGATCCAGGCTATGGTGGACAATTGTGAGGTGGACCTGGTTTACATCACTGAGCGCATCATCTCCCTGTCCTTCCCTAGTGGGGTGGAGGAGCACACCTACAGTGTGCACCTGTGCGAGGTCATCAGCATGCTGCGCTCCAAACACCAACAGCACTATCTGGTGAGGAGCCTCCATTACACACAGGGTAATGTTGAGCAGGGCATTCATCAAGACAGTCACAGGGGACGAGGGGTGTAAAACCCTGACCTCTATCACAGTGGGGTTTTTTTAAATTGGAAAGGTTTCAATGTAGCAATAGCACTTTTCCATAAGTTTCAGTTGGATTCAGTTCAGTTACTTCATTATGTTTCAAAACACTCTGATTGCACATGTTAAAATGGCACGTTTTGCTGACAAATGAAAATAAGAGCACTTCTTCTACAGGCAACACGTTTTGCACAGTAATGTTTGTCGTGCAATTGCAGTTTATCTGAATGTAATATATTATTTGTAATGGTTGATTTTTCATTGATTTTTTAAATTTAACACTATCCTTAGTAACCTCATATTTTGTTCAGTATGTTAAATTCAGCAAATAAATAGAAAATATAGAAAAAAGTAGAAAAATGCCTCTGTAGAAGATGTTTACATATTTTCATATATGATTTAAAAAGGCAATAGAACAACATTAATTATATTGTACTTTGTATGGATTTCAGCTGCTGAACCTCAGTGAACGGAGACATGACATCACCAAACTAAACCCAAAAGTACGTTTAGAACTCTTACTCCTTGTCCCATCAGCTGTAGTTGCTGACCCACCAATAGAGACAATGTGCCTGTGTGAGTGTGCGTGTATTTGTGCATTTGTGTGGTATTACTTTCTTTTATGCCACTGAATGTTCCCTTTTTTGCAAATTTTTGTAAATTTGCGTTAATGTCAGGTACTGGATTTTGGTTGGCCTGACCACCACGCCCCTGCGCTGGATAAAATCTGCAGTATCTGTAAGGCTATGGACACCTGGCTCAACGCTGACCCCCATAATGTGGTGGTGTTGCACAGCAAGGTAGCCTGTATGTTCCATGCAATGCTTCACACACACTCCTCCACTGTACAATATGTATACGGGTTTACCTTTTACATTTTTGTTAAGGGGAATGTATTAAGCTGAGTTGAAAATGAAATTAAAGTGTTTTGGGAGCATATTTGGAGGCATATTTAGGGTCACTAATTCACAGTTTTTCACTATTCGCTGGTCCCCCACGATTGTCTGGGGTTTACTCTATATATTTATACACAGTGAGCCACAGTGAGCTGCCTCCCACTCTAGCCAGAGTTGTAGACTTGTTCTGTGCCCCAGAACAACCTAATATTATATTTAAACTTAAGACATTGATGATAAAATGCTGCATTTAATGCAGGTGTTTTACCTTCAGGGAACTGCAGAATTTTTACTATCACAATATAAAATTATTTTTTACTAGTAAAATTCATGATATTGAATTATTGATATTAGTAAAATGAATTGAACATTAATGTTTTTTTTTGTCTATTTGAGTTTAAGAGCCTTCACCCCCTAACTGTGGTGTAATCACTGCAACACAAGGCAGCTCATTACTATTAATTACAACCGATTAGCAATCGATTAGAACACCATGATAAGATTTTAAGCACTGTTTTAAACAGTAGAGGGTGCTGTAATGTTTAGAATTTATCAAAGGTCGACCACCAAGCCAGTTGATTTAGTTTGTTGTGCTAGTTTTTGTTTACCCCATATCTCTGCTAACACCCTGTAGCGTTATTGGATTTTTCATCTCAAGAAATACAGAAAAAACCTGGACATGACAAAACATATGGGCTGTCTCAAAACACTCACACAGCCCTCTTTCTGCATAAACATCATCTGTATAGCACCCAGTCCACTTTAAACTGTTTACTGGCATATGCCAAGGTCAACAGTAAAATAACTTTCTGTTGGAGAAGACGAGCAGCACCTATCCTGGGTAGAGCGTTCAAGTTAGAGCAGCTCTGAAGAGCTCCCAATTTTGAAACGCAGCCGGATCAGTCTGCAGGGGCAGGTCCTGCATGACACAAATAAAGAATGCATCACGATAGCCCAGGCAGCAAAAACTTTTTTCCATGCTGAGTAAGTTTAAGCAGCTAGCAAACCAAATTGATAACTAAACAGAAGAGAGGGAAGAGATTTGCGGATGTTAATTCAGAATGCTCCATCTGATTAAAGTGATGGTGTAGCCCCCCATAAAATAAAAGACTTAGACACAACAGTAAGCCCTGTGTAAAAAATGGTCATTAAATCATTGGCCACTTGCCTTAAACTTTGTCAAGTTGTTAAATAATCTCAAAAAGATGCTGAATTATGACTAAGTGCACTGTAGCTGTATAAGGTTTTCAGTGGGAGTATGTCTCTCACATTGAGGAGGATCTCTGCTTTCTTCCATGGTAGCAGAAAGCAGAGAAGTAGCATAGAAGTGCGTTGAAAATCTCAAACTGTGTCAAACTGTGCCCTCCATTTCTTGCCTTCCAATTATTTCCCAACCTTTTTTCCAGGGAAACCGTGGGAGGACTGGGGTGGTCGTGGCTGCCTATATGCACTACAGCAACATATCCGCCAGGTACAGTGGTAGCTGAACACCCTGCTGCCCAGAATGTACTCTGAGTTTGTAACAGTAAATGCGCATATTTTGCAGTGGTGTTTTTGTTCTTGTTCAAAACCCTCAGCAGTTATGAATTCAATTCATTGAGTCATTCAGCAGTGCATGTAGGGAGGTAATGTATTAAATGTATGTACATATGTATTATTTCCCGTTTAGTAGTGTTTATTTCAGTTTACATACTTTTGTACACTATTTGGATTGAGTAAATTCAGTATCTCACTTTTTCCAGTCTGGTGTCCCTGTTGGTGTGTGACAACAGGCATCTGCTTTTGTTTTGTTTTTGTTTTTTTGTTTTGTGTGTTTTATGTCTGATGTGTTTGCAGTGCGGACCAGGCCCTGGACAGGTATGCCATGAAGCGTTTTTATGAGGACAAAGCCATGCCTGTTGGCCAGCCATCTCAGAGGAGGTCAGTACAGCACCTCCTCCTCCCCAGTGTCCGCACTGCTTTAACAACCTCCAACCTGAGGTCAAGCACACTACTCACAAAACCATGACCAGTGTTGGGCAAGTTACTTTAAAAATATAATTAAACTACTGATTACTGATTACTCCCTTTAAAAGTAATCAGATTACTAATGTGATTACTTTATTTCAAAAGTAATTAGTTACATTACTAGTTTGAATACTAGTTACTTCCCCATGCTCTAAAGTAACGTGCGACTGTCAGACAGACGTCTGCCAGCAGCTGACAGGTTACTGTGAATTATTATTTCTGTTACAATATAGATGTTAAAACACTTGAGTTTATTGGTAATGCCAGTGTTGTGCCAGTTCACACTGAAAAAGAAATAGTTAAAAGTTCAGTTCATTAAATGAACTAGTTCACGTTTGTTCATTTTTTTTACATTTTCAATACAACGTCCTTCTGTTTGAACCTCCTTTAATCTTCTTCTTCTATCCATCATACCACTGAACAATCACAGACATAAGACACATTAAAAAACAATTCTAAGGTTGAGAAAAGATCTTACCATTAAGCAATGCATCATGTTATGCTGAAAGTGAAAAAAAACGAGGTGCAGGTATACTGTATATGGAAATTTTATTCAGACAGGGAGGGAGGGAGGGAAGGAGGGAGGGAAGGAAGGAAGGAGGGAGAGACGGACAGACGGAGGGTGGGTGGGACGGAGCTTCTAACCACTTCTGTTAAGGTGGACCGGCTGAGTTACGAGATGCCCAGCTGTAGCCTCCTCGTGTTTTTAAAAGAGAATCATCTAAATACTTCAAGTATTGTGTCCAGTTTAGCAGCAACAACTGTGTAAAAAAAACAAAGTACAAAGCTAATACCCTTAAAATAACGTGAATTTGGAGACAGGACTCGACCAAGTTACGAGATGACCAACAAGTATTATGTCCATTTTAGCAGCAAGAACTGTATAAAAAATAAGGTACAAAGCTAATACCTTTAAAATAACATTAATTTGGATACAGGACACGGGCAGAGTGTAGTTCAG
The DNA here is from genome assembly GCA_037974405.1 of Brachyalestes nurse. Classification (NCBI taxonomy): domain Eukaryota; kingdom Metazoa; phylum Chordata; class Actinopteri; order Characiformes; family Alestidae; genus Brachyalestes; species Brachyalestes nurse. The sequence goes on from JBBPCY010050601.1 coordinate 4,258, forward strand.
AGTGTAGTTATGGTACCTAACGTGCAACGTCACGTGATCTCAACCGCGATTAAGACGATAGACCAAAATCTCTATCGGTTGACAAATTTCTACCGGTTAATCCTGTCTACCAGTATATCGCCCCTCCCCCAGCTCAGAAACTAAATTTGAACTACAATTAAACAAAACGTGTGGTTTTCCACATCTAAATCTACATGGATGAACTACAATGTCAAACAAACTGCCTTCTGTAGAGACGTCCAAACTTGTAGCGCCAATCATGCTAGCCTGATCCGTAGTGATGTGTCATGCTCTCTAAGAGCTAATGCTTTGTGGTGAATCAGAAGAGCCCATGCTTTGTGGTGAATCAGAAGAGCCCATGCTTTGTGGTAAATCAGAAGAGCCGACTTCCATCGAGTGACAGCCGCTCCCCTTCTTTGAGATCTCATGTGCATGTTCATAATTTGTGAACTGATTTGTTCAGTTCAGCGTTCACGAAAAATAGGAAAATAACATTACTTGAAATTGTAACGTAATCTAATTATTAATTTTAAAATTATAACAAGTTAAATTACTACGTTACTAAAAAAAGAATCAAATTACAGTAACACGTTACTGCCCAACACTGACCAGGACACATGACCACCATTTCCGCTGACCTCCTCTACCCCATTCACCTTACCCTATCCTCAAATGAGCTCTGATTTTGCTAGTTTGAAAAAACTGTATGGCTTATAGCTTACAGTAAGTTATAATGTGTCTTAATCTACATAAACAAGTAGAATTAAGAGCTGGATTGGTTTGAGTAGGTTGAGAAAAGATTTGGGTGGCTGTTGACTTCTAGTGTTAGCAACATTTCTCTTATAGCTTTAGTTCTAAACTAAAGGAAAAAATTTGGACTCAACTACAGCATGGGTATGTGGACAAATGTGTGAATTTGATTTTCTTTGAAGAAGGAGAAAGATCGTGGCTGACAGGGATGCCTCCAGAGTAGGGTTGCCAACTTTCTCAACCCCAAAATAGGGACACTTTCGTACAGGTGTGCGTGCAGAGCAGCTGACCAACAATAATGGAAATCGGTTTCATACTATAAATCTATACATTTCACAGTGTAAAAGACAAGCCACTACTGTACTTGCTCCTTATCTTGAAATAGCACTAGAACCATATATAAAACAGACCCTGTAAAAGTTTTGAGCCTAAACCAACCACTGTCACTAACTTATCCCAGTTCTCAGCAGTACATTGGACATTTTGCAGGAAAAGACAGACATTTTTTTAAGTTATACATTAACATTTTTATTATAACTGACATTCAAACATTTAAAACATGTCTAAGAGTGTAGAACTTTGTTATTGTCCATCTGTCTTCTGACTTCTTTCTGTTGTTTCTTGCTATTGTCATAATATTGCCAATATCTCTGTTGTTATCCTCAGTTGTCTGTGTCACAATTTATTATAAATTTGACATTTAATTTAAAACATGTCATTTACTGGGTATAGAACATTTGTCCATCTGTGATCACTGTTTGTCTCTCAAACATTTTTTTGGTGTTGCTCATGAGCTGTTTGTTATCTCTTCTCTGTGTCTCTGTTGGTATCCTCAGTCTGTGTCTTTGCTGTCTGTCTCACTATTACTATCCCCACTCAAATGTTTAATGGACCTTCTCTTAGCCTGCAGTAAATGACAGAAACAAATGGTTACAATAGTTTGAGAAATACTGCTATGTGTGGAGGTTGCATAAATAAGAAATAAATTAACAAACAAATCAAAAGAATAATCCCCATCTAGGCTACTTCTTCAGTTGATATTTCTTGCTACTCCTGACTGACACAAGACACAATCTTGAACATGTTGATCATATTGGCTTTCCCTACATTTTGGAAATTTTTCACCTACTTCTTACTGGTGGGTTTTGTGGCATCCTTTGTAGTTTTCTGTATTTCCTCCCTGCTAGCACAGAACTCTTCATAAAGCTGATCCATATTGATTCTGTCTGTCAGTTTTAGTGCAGCCACCACCTGTTGCAGGACAGGAAAAGAGAGTTCATTATGGAGGCATGTTGGTTTCAGTTGCACCATCACATTTTCTGATGAGAAGTCAAATCACTTGCCGATGTATGCAATGACTGATTCATAAAACATCAAAAAGTCTTCTTGTAGCTTGGACCTCTGTTCTGGCAACTGTTTGTCCATCAGCCTCTTGGTCCGGAATCCAAAGAAGCTGTTCTGTTTCCTCTGAAGCATCTTCATTTTGAAGTGTCGTACTTCCTCATACACATCTGTTATGCAGAGATCTGTTATTTCTAGCTTCTTAACAAGTTGATCAAAAACACATCCCGCATTGTGAAAAAAAGATAAATCTCAGCAGTGTCGGTTTCTAGTTCATCCTCAAAAATTCTCCTCAGTGCCACCGGACAGTTCACCCCAAGGGACCTGAAATATGAGGTAAGAGCAGGCCAGGTTTCAAGGAGACAAGTCACAGCAGGATGAAGGGAGAGCCACCGTGTGGACACATGTCGCAAAATCTCACGCCACTCTATATCGACAAAAGTGAAAAAGGAACGTAATTCCTCTCTTCGAGAAGCAGACACTGAGAAGTGGCTGTATATTTTTACAACAGTGGTCTCAATATCAATTGCCAGCTGATCACTGGCATGTTTGCAAGCATTATGTGCAATGTGGACCAGGCAATTAGCCTTAAGAATGCCATTGTTTGCGCTGCAGAGTAACTTGTAAACAGAGTGATGTTTTCCATAATTGACGTTCGCATTATCGGCTGCATATGCAGTGATGTTTCTAATATCCAACTGATAATTTTCCAGGCATGTCATTAAAGCCTTGTGTATGCCATTTGCCGTTTCATCGCTGTCTTCATAAAAGTCAAGCAGCTTTGATTGCACGCCATCGGGCACAGAGAAGTACCTCACACATACTGGAAACATCTTCCTATTTCCCTTATTCGAGGCATCACTGGCTAGTGAAAAATAGACAGGCTCACCTTCAGGTGGACAAAGACACGACACAATTTCTCCCACTGTGCTTGGTCCTGATGATGGTGATCATCTCAGCTTTGGTTCTGCCCAAGTGCATCTTCTTAGCAATACATGAGTCTTGAAATAAAGTTCCATTTAACTTAACTGTGCAGTCAGTGCTGTTATAGCTAAGACCATGTTTGATGGTGTGGTAAACATAGGCTAACTCACTTGCTTAAACCTTGTCTATTTCGGCCGTAGATGTAGCAAAGAATGAACCTGTATCACTGGAGACTGCATTGACCCATAACTTTTTGGTTTCCCATTCTTTTTTGTAGCTACACAGTCGTTTTTTCTTAGCAGGTACACCGCTCATTTTGACCACACTCTATAATTTTGCACCGCTCACCACTAGTGGTCAGTGCACACACGCACACCAACAACCGTCTCCTAGCAACGTTTGCATGAATTTTGCCTACAGTATGCTTACAGTAGTCTATTATTGGCCGACAGGGCTGTGATTGGAATACGGGACTGGAGCTGCCCCGGAAGGGCCAAATCAAAATCACCCATATTTCGGGATGTCCCGGACAATGTGAGACGGTTGGCAACCCTCGCTTGAACACGGGGATGCATAGCTATGCTAGCTTAGCCCAGCTTAAGTAAGGTTAAGATTTGTAAACTGAGGTGGATTTCTTTAGGAAACTTCCAGAGTTTTAGAAAAGTTAACTAAAGAGCTTACAACAATCTTATTAGTTAGTGCCTACGTTTAGCCAAAACGTTGTATGGAGGCTGACTTGAACACAGAAATGCATAGCTTTAACAACTTAGCTAAGGTTAAGATTTATAAAACAGGAATTTTAAATTGCCAAATATATTCAAAGCAATTGTTCTTACCTATGAAATGTAATCTCTCAGGATATGGTTTGGAGCGTACAGCCCCATGCAGAACATGTGTGAAGCATTTTTATCCACTACTTCACTCCACAGCAGTGCCTCTGGCAATATGGCAGAGTGCATTCTAAAATATTGTTGCAGAGCGCATTCTAAAATATAGGAAAAATAAACATTAACTACACAAGAAACACTATGTTTTCCTTTGGCAACAGTTTAGTCTATGTCGTGATTTCCTGTTTCGTTTTAACTCTCTTTATATGGGAGACTGGAGACAAAATGCGTGTGACAGTATTGTTTTTATCATTATCACATTTGACATTTGAGATTATGGCTCCTAAAAAAATTATTTGGCTCCCAAATATTTTGTGTTTAGGAGCCAGTGGCGCCTAAGATTTTTATTTTGTCTGGAGTGTGGCTACAAGTCAATGTGACCTCCCCTCAGGCAGTGATTTTGACCACCCCCTCTTCGCTCTAGGTGAGTCCCATTCTTTGTGACTTTATTTGCATTGGTCATTAATTGCTTGCACATCAGCTCTGATAGTTCATAGGAATGAGACAAAACTATTTTTATAAACCTAACCTCTATGGTTAGAGAATTTCCTGTGTAAGTATTGAGTTTACTATCACGGTGTAGGTTACTGTTGAAGAAGAACATGTGAAAACACAAAACATAGATTTAAAATGATCATTTAACTGACTGAAGAAAAAAAGGTTTTGCAACCTATACCATACATATCAAATAGTAATCTCTACCCTAAACATAAACTGGTTGTGCCACCTTTAGAAACAACCAAACTGCAACCAAATGTTGCTGTAACTGGAGATCAGTCTTTTACATCACTGTGGATGAATTTTGACCCAGTTTTCTTTGCAGTATTGCTTTTATTCAGTCTCACTGGAGGGCTCCCAAGCATGAAATGCTTGTTTAAGGTCCTGCCCAAGCACTTCAATGTTTCACAAGGCCAAAAATCCTTAATTTTCGTTTCCTATTCATCTTCTATGGATGATGAACTATGCATCAGAACTATTTCTGGGCATGTTAACACATTATTATTGTGTTAACGCATTGTTTAATTAACAACGACAATCATTTCATTGTGTGTTAACGCAGTTTTTTTATTACCCTTATTTTGAAAGTTTTTCTGTGCTCAACCACTTTACCTCACTTTAACAGGGACACTCACCACTGAATATATTGACTGCTTCTGCTGCTCCCTGATAAAAGAAACATGTTTCTGCTGGTACCTGTTCAGAGAAAAAAGAAAACAGATTTATTAATGTGAACTTGCTGTTGCTCCTTATTTGTTTGCAAACCAAATGTTATTGCACTTTTGTTCATATAGCAGTACATGGCAGTGCACAATACACTACTTTTGAATTCATGACTGAATTTTGTGTATAACAATGTGATAAATTGCGACTAATCGCAGAAAATCATGCGATTAATCGCGATTTTTAAAAAAATGTATCCTTGCTCAGCATTAATCTGAAGCTGACCGCATTAGTGCTTTTATCTCTGATTATGATCACATCTTCATAGCAATGTTCCAACATCTTGTGTAAAGAACTCTCAGAAAATAGAAGCTGTTACTGCAGCCCAAAGGGACAACAATTTTAGAAATTAATTTTAGAAACATTGGATAAACAGGTCTCTACAAACCCTTGAACATGTAGTCTAATAAAATGCTTGTTTTAATCATATAGAAAAGAGGAAAATGATGACATCGTCTCAGAAGAAAAACATGGATATAATAGAAAATTCTACACGGATAAAGAAATGCTAAATGAAGAATCATTCAATAACAAGCTGTCCACAAACATTTGGACATATGATGTGTATTTAATGAGAAGTTAATAAACATTACATGCTTTAGTGCTTGTTATCCAGTTTGATTGGCTTTGTATTTATTATTGACACTGAGCACGTCATCCTTTAGGATTGAAGTCTGTGTAAATTGGAAATCTGTACATGGTATCAGTGAGGGTCTCTGAGCTTGATGAGCCTTTAGCTCGATAATAATTTAGGTTGGGGGGGGGGCTTGATGTCTTTGGTTAATATTATTTTCCAACCCCAGAAGATGAAATTTCAAACTCAGTTCTCAATACAGGCGAGTAAACACAGGCCAGTTATATTGGTTTCCGGTCAAATTGTGTGAGAGAACTGTGTGAGAATGTTCTATTGGATTTGGTCAAACAGACACTCCTCCACTCATCACACAAACACACACACATACACACACATAGCCTCTTCCCCAATGTCAGCAGCATGTACTAATTTGATTAACGACTATGAACAATTAGCAGAATGTGCATTTCACAGAACAGCAAGCAGACGGCTACAATAGCAGAATTTGCTGCTGGTTACCTTGACTCCGGTTCCTATCAGCCATCTCTCCCTGTGTGCCTCTCAGCACTCTGCACAATCACAGGCCTGCTGTATCTCACACAGCACACAGAGAGTGGAGGGGAAGACATGAGCCACTTCTGATGTTTATTCCATTTGGTTCTAAACGGTATTTAAAACGGGTAATCAGACTCTGGGGGTTTTGTTGATTTGTTTGTTGATGTTTGTTGATGTTGACCGAGTGGCAAGAGAATGTCATTTCAATGACGTATGTACTTCTAATCACAACTGTGGTTAAATAACTCTTTACAGTTGTTCAGTAGTGTAATGTTCAGGCCCATGTCCTCTGGAAATTCTGAACATGTTGGAGATTAAGCATATCTATATCTTCTGAACCAGGTTCAAGTTTTAAATTCAAAGTGAAATTGTCTTATAATGTCTTATAATGTATTTCAAATCTGTACCGAGGATAGATAAAACCATTAGTAGTGATTTTTGTATGGTTATGGATTAGCTGGCAGTGAAAGGGAGCATGATGCCAACATAGTAACTTTGCAGTACTGAATGTGTGCTGGATACAGGTACAAACATGATACTGGCCACAACATTTTGAATCATATTCAGGGGTGCAGAAACGTGTCTTAAGGGGGTGCTTTTTAATTTTAAGGTTCATTTGGCTGAGGCACAGTTACGTGATACAAATTTATTTGCATTTTTTCTTTTTCTTTATTTTTGTTAATGTACATTAAACAGAATTCAAGATTCTTTATTTTTCACATGCAAAGTTATACGATTCCAACATGCAGTGAAATGTATCCTGAACTGTTCTTTTTTTGACTGTGCAAACATTATAAAAAATAAGTATAATGTTAAATTAAACACAAATCTGAAATAATTCTAAACCACAAACAAAAATAGAAAAATAAGTACAAGTGAAGTAGAAATAAGTATAAAAGTAAGTACAATTTTAAATTTAGAAACACAAATCTAAAAATTCCAAAACACAAATCTAAAAAAGTAAAATAGTTTGAACAAGGAGCAACACAAGTTAGAGATAAAATATGTAAGCTAAAATTGGTTGTTTTTTTTTAAAACAAATAAATATAGCAGCAATCTGTCAGATTTACATATGTACAATGTGCTAGTGGAATGTTAAAGTGCATTGTGCCATGTTAGCACAGCAATGTAACAGAGCAATGCAAGCAGAGTAATGTAAACAATGTAATGTACTTTCATGTGGCAAGAGACACCACTATAAACGTATAACTGATGTACTACAGCACCCAGTCTGTCATGCCCACTTGAACACACACTGAGCGGTGAAAAAATGGTGATAAATAAACAAAGGTATTCAAAAAGTAGTGTTGTAACAGTGTTAGATTATTTTTTAAATAAATAAGAACAATATTAGGCTGCTTTAAAGAAAAAAAAAAGGTTTGCTGTCGCATACACCTTTCCTCTGGGCACAGCAAGCTGCTTCTGTTAACAACACGCCCCCAATGCTGCCAACAGCTAAGTGAGTGAAATGGCTTGCGGTGATGAAAATGAAGCATTAAAGGAGCCTCAGCTAGTGAGACTTGCAGACTTTAATGCACAGCAGAAATAGAAACTATTAAAATATATTGTTAAAGACATTTACCACAACCACTGCGTCTCTAAAATGAGGCACGAAAAAAATTCTCAGCTTTAACATGTGTTACATTAACTAATTATTTTCATTCATTTCAATGAGTCAGTTCCTTATTAAATTTAAAAAGTAAAAATAACAATGAATGGAGAATTTGGATATTGTGATATTTAATAACGCTTTGATAGCATTACAGCATTCTGATGGTTGTTCAGTTTTATGAATGACGCTCTTAATAAGTCTATCCAACACTGAAGCACCATGTTTGTTGCTGTAGTTGCATTTATTCTTACAGGATAATATCATATCATGTGCATCAGTCCTAAATGTACGTAAGTATGTTTCCAACCTACATGACCCTCTCATTACAGCAGACTAAACTTATTAGTGCTAATTGGAGCCACAGGGCGTCAGATTCACTGTACAGACTCTGCAAGCAGGCTGTTCCTTCTTGACTAGATGTTTGCATCAAATGCATGATTGTATTAAATATATTTGGTTTGCTTTATTAGTTTTGTTTGTTGCACTAACCCAGTCATTCTACCTGTAAAATAAACTCTTACACCTTGCCTTTCTGTGGTCCTGTACAGATCTTTGTCAAAGCAGTGAGGTCTTTCCCCAGGCACTGGGCGGCTGTGACGCAAAGGCCAGACAAAGGTAATAACTAGAGGCTGCGTTCACCGCTCCACTCAGACCTTATTATGGGCGCTTATTTGAAGGCATCAAACTCCATAAATTGGAGTGGAGGGGAGTCACAGACATGTTGAGAGGGAGAGGGGAGCTGACAGGAGAGAAGAATGACAGACTGAGAAAGATGGAGTGGCTGAAAAAGGGATAGGGAGAGTCTCAGCTGGGCAGGAGCTGTGTATGTTTGTGTGTGTGTGTGTGTGTGTGTGTGTGTGTGTGTGTGTGTGTGTGTGTGTGCGCGTG
>JBBPCY010050612.1:0-13008 GCA_037974405.1 Brachyalestes nurse
CTTCACTTCTCTCCTCTCAAACTGCAGCAGATACTGAACAACACTGAACTGATTCTGAGAGAAACCACACAGTCAGAAGAGCTCTGCATGTCTTTCTGGAGGTGTTGGGCTACAGTAAGGCTGAAGATGTAAACCTTCACTACTGCACTGTGTTATTATACTTGGTGCAGGCTTGTACAGATAATTGTATTTGTGCTAGATTTTCTTGTGTCTAGCATTTGAACCCCTTAAAACCTAACTGAAATCTTGACCCTAAACCTTAACCTTAACACTAGCTCCTAAACAACCCGCACAATAACCACTAATCCTAACCCCTGACCTTAAACCTTACCCTAACTTACCTTATCCTTATCCGTAACCATCACCATAACTTTAGCCATAAACCTTAATCCAAACCTTAACCCTCAATCTAACCTTAAACCTAAACCTAAACCTAACCCTAACCTTTAGCCCTATCCCAAAACTTAAATCCTAAACCTAACCCCTATCCCTAAACCATAACCCTCACACTAACCTTAACCCTAAACTTAAATTAAAAAACCCTTACTTTAATCTCTAATCCTCAGCCTAAACCTAAACCCTCAACCTAATCCTAAAACTAACCTTAAACACTAACCCTGACCCCTAACGTAAAATTTTAATCCTAATCCTAATGCTAAACCCAAATCCTAAACCTAAACCCTAACCCAAAACCGTAATCCTAGCCATGAGTTGAAGCACAGGAACTGCACTCACATCTGAGAGTTTGACCAGGAGAAGGGAGGAGTTCATGTCCTTTTACAGCACAGCTATAACTGCCTTCATCCTCACTACTGACTGCCTGCAGGTGGAGCTGGTTCTTCTTGATGGTCTTTGTGGTTAAAGGACGTCCATTTCTGTACCAGATGAATGTTGGATCAGTCAGACTGCAGGTAGTTTTACATGTCAGAACTGCTGGTTCTCCCACTGTCACTTCTCCAGGGGATTCCACATGAAGCTCTGAAGAAAGAGAGAAACATCACACCATAAAAAAAATTTATTCAGTGTTTTCTTTGTGTCAGAAATATAAGTTTTGTACAGTTTTGTCAACTCTGATAAAGATCAGCTAACAAAAGAAATCAGAAGATAATCTCCTTTTATTCAAACATATAAAAATGTCATTTTATAGCATTACTCAGAACCTTCCGTGACTAAAGTGAGATGCTCTTGGTGTTTCAAAGCTGATTAAATTTGATCACTAACCTGTAACACTGAGTGTAATTCCAGGATCACCCACCAATTTTTTATCATTTTTATTTGTGATGATCCTGAAGCAGTACTGATGTTCATCCTTCTTCATGATGTTACTCAGTTTGAGGGAAAAGTGTTTCTGCTTATTAACTAAATACTCGACTCTGCCTGAGTAATCTGGGTTTTTACTCAGATCAGTCGGTTCCACCCCTTTAACTGGGTCTATGAACCAAAACTCCTTTTTCACTGTAAGACCCTTTGGGTGTGTATAAGATCCATTCATAAACACTGTGGACCCTTTTACAGCACATATTTTCTCCTGTTTGTATTTCACACTCCACTCTGCTCCAAAAGCCCCTGAAACATATGATGAATAAAGAACTGATTACAGAGACTGGAGCCCATCAGACAGTCAGAGTTACTGTAACTTACAGCTTCACTTCTCTCCTCTGAAACTGCAGAAGATACGCACCAGTGTGAGGGAAATTATATTACATATTATTAACATAAGGAACTCTAAACCAGATAAATATATTATAGTTCTAAATATAAAATAAACTTTAGGAGGAAATATCTGCAGTGGTATTTTAAACTGATGTTCCAGTAGGACCTACAGACTCACCTGCAGTCATGAGCAGAAAGATCAGAAGAGCCATTCTGAGGAGCATCATCACAGTTAATGACGGTGTTAGACCAAATGTTTCCAGATCTTCTTTGAAATGTGTTGAATTTTACTGATACTATGGAAGTAGAAACAGTTCTCAGTACCCCAATGAAATGTTAAAACATTACATTTTAAAGAGAGCAATTGTTACTGTCATCAAAACTCATGAATACTGAAGAAAAGTTCTTACTGTTCTGTAACGAGAGACTACATCATCAAATGATGAGATCAAGGACCTCTGTGAAGTGTGAAACTGCGTGTGGTTGATGTGTATTATTATAAATGACAGTCCAGACTCATTAATGTTCTGTTTCCTCTTACAGGATGCACATGACCTTCTTAGCTACAGCAAAACATAAACTTGTCCTCTGAATTATCTCTCAGCCAAATTTTGATTTCTTTCTATTTTCTAAAATGTAATATTAAAGAAAAACACTGGCTGTTCCAGTACTAAGAAAACTAAACAACTTCCCCTTTTCTTCTGACAAAGAACATACAATTCTTCTAGAGATGTCACCCAACCAGTTTGGAACCATATTTAAAACAAACATTTTATAGTGTGAAGGCTTCCATTTCACATATTTAAAGGGTAAGGGTTAGTCTAAACCCTAAATATCCCCCCAAATATGCTTCCAAAACATTTTAATTTCATTTTAAGATAAGAAAGAACTTTATTTGCCCTGAGGGAAATAATTTTGTCCTAAACATGCTCAGTGCAACAAGAGGAAATAAAGATATGCAATAAGAATAAAAAAGAACAGAACAGTTGTAATAGTGCAAAGCAAAGTAACAAATAACTATATAATAAAAAAACATTATTAGTGCAAGTGGTTATGAAAAGTGACATAGTGTTTGTGCCATGAATAAAAAGAGAGTAGCAGCATGTCATGGGGGATGAAACAAACATTCAGTAACATAAAGATGAGTAAATAAAAGAGTAAAATTGCACAATCCGAGTGGGGACCAAATTACATTAATATTAATCACCTACAGATCGAGGAAGAGTTATACAGTCTTATTGCCACAGGTAAGAAAGTTCTGCATTTGGAGGTGAGGAGTCTTTTGCTGTGTGGCTCTGAAGGCCCATCATGGAGGCGTGCATGGGGTGAGAGGAGCTGTCCATGATACCGAGAAGCTTTTTTAGCATTCTCCTCTCAGACACGTTGGTATTCTTGGACCAGTCCAGTTTACTGTTAATGTGTACCCCCAGGTACCGGTAATCCTCAACTACCTCCACGTCAGCCCCTCTGATGGTGACAGGGGTGGGAGGAGGAGCCTGCTTCCTAAAGTCCACAATCAGTTCTTTTGTCGTTGTGTAAGTGGTTCAGCTCACACCACTCAACAAAGCTGGCCACCACACTCCTGTATTCATCCTTCTGTCCATGATACAGGCAACAACAGCAGAGTCATCTGATAATTTTTGCAGGTAACATGACTGTGAAGTCATGAAGGGAGATAGGACAGTCCCCTGCGGTGCCCCCATGCTGCTCAGGATGTTATCCGATCGGCAGCTCTTCAGCCGGACACACTGTGGTCGATTTGTTAAATAGTCCGTAATCCAAGCTAACAGTGGGGTATCCACCTACATTTCCGTGAGCGTATTCTCCAGAAGTGATGGTCTGATCATGTTAAAAGCACTAGAGAAGTCAAAATACATGACCCTCACAGTGTTCCCAACAATGTCCAAATGAGAATAAGCCTGGTCCAGCGGGTAGATGATACAGGGTCGATAACAGGGTCGATAAGCAAACTGTAGGGGGTCCAGCCAAGGCTCCATCAGCAGACGCAGATGTTCCAGGATGAGTCTCTCCAGCGCCTTTATGACATGTGAAGCCAGAGCCACTGGCCTGTAGTCACTGGGGGTTGACAGATTGATCTTTTTGGGGACAGGAACCAGGCAGGATGTCTTCCAGAGTGACGGGACCCTCTGCAGTTTGAGACTCATTTTGATGATCTGATGTAGAACTCCAGGCAGCTGGGCAGCACGGCACCTGAGGGCCCTGGGACTGACACCATAAGGGCCAGCAGCTTTACTGGGATGGAGTCTGCACAGTTCCCTTTTGATGTTTGAACATCCCAGTCTGTTGCCTCAAAGCATCCCTACAGTCTCCTCTGTCTCCCTTGTCCCTCTTGTAACAGTTTTTGACTACAGGTTGTCTCTGGACAGCAGGTTTGTAAAGGGCCCGAAGGTTGATAAGGTTATGATCAGCTCTGCCCAGGGGAGGGACAGGAATGGAGGTGTATGCCTCAGTAGCATTGGCATAGAACAGGTCCAGTGTTTCATTGTCTCTGGTTTTGCACTTAACGTATTGCTTGAATGTGGGTAGGACAGTGGAGAGGTTTGTGTGGTTCAAGTCCCCCATTACGGCCACAAACACAGACAGGCTTCGAGTCAGGAGGTTCACTGTTGCAGAGCTGATGACATCATACGCCTGCGTCGCGTTAGCATCAAGAGAGATGTAAAAATGATGATTATGGTGAGGGAAAATTCTCTGGGCAAATAATATGGCCTAAGACTGACTGCTAACAGTTCAATGTGTTTAGTACACACAGCCATCCTCACCTTAATGTGACTGGGGAAACACCAGTGGTTGTATACATAAAATCCTCCTCCCCTCTTTTTCTCGCTTCTGCCAGGGTCCCTGTCCGCTCTTACACACATAAATCCATTTAGATCCACCACCGGATCCAGGATGTTTTCATGCAGCCAGGTTTCCATGAAACACATGACACTCTGAAAACACTCGGAAAACTCGCAAGCTCGTCCATTTATTCACCAGAGATTGAACGTTACCAGTCATTACTGATGGGAGAGCAGGATGAAATCTTTTCTTCTTCAGTCATCGTGATTTCCCGACTCTTGATCCTCTTGATCTCCGCGGGGATGTCGTGCTGAACGCTGGCGATGAATGAATAATTACTTGACTGTGCAAGAAGTGTAAACTGAACTAAACACTAAAGAATGAACATTTTACAGCTGTTTTAGTAAAGACAGACATACATTTTTCCATTCAGAGACTCCAAGGGACCATTTGGATAGTCCAAAGTACGTTTTGGTTACCACTTCACAACCACTTCAGCTGTATTCATTATCTTGGTCTATAATGAAAGACAACCCTTTTGAGGTGTTTGTACACTGTTTAGCCCCCTTTCACTTTTCATAAGAGAAGACAAAAGTGTGTTTTTCCATTCAGAGTAGATAAATATAAAACAACAATATAAAAATACAGTATTAATACAGTGCTAATGCAGTATTTTTCCTTCCATCCCACACACACACACGCACTTTCACAAAATATTCCCTGCAAATACAGTATTTTTCCGTGCCACACATCCAACGTATATTTGGACGAACGTGTTCACTCGTGTTTACACATAGCTCTTTACTTGGAACACGGGGGAAGAGCGGGTCAAGCCATACCTCCTTGAAAACGTCTACTGGTTGGCTACAAGATTTACTGGCATTCAAAGCTGGACCAGTCAGATTTGGCTTCCGGGATTAATTGGACAAAATAGGCGGAATCTTCGCTCTGGAGCGACACACAAACACGTTAGAATCATAACAACCACCGCTATTGATTTTTGCCCCGAAATCGACTTTTTAAAACACAAATCACTCCTAAATAAACAATTAAAAATCACAGTACCGGCGCCGGGTTCAACCACTAGGGGCAGCTGCACCTGAAAGTAGACAGGTCAGGGGTCAGCCTCTCCATAGGGATACCTGCAATTTAATGCTCACTAGCATTTGAATGGACTCTTCTGCATGTAGTGCACTCATGAATTACCTTTCTAGCTAGAGCGTTGGCACAGGGAATCCAATACCTTTGTCTAAGCTTGGACAGCATAAAATTTCTTCCACTGTGAGCAACTTCTTCATGGATGTGGTAAAGTAACAGTTTGGAAACATGATGGTCCTTAGGTAGGACTGCAAGATGCTTTTGTTCAGTAGGCATGGCCACATTTCCCAAGGCCACCAACCCTCAAGGTGCCAGTCAAGGAAAGGGTCTAGCTTGTAGATTGTAGCTGCTTGTAGCTGTTCCTGCTCACATATTGCATGTGGGCAAATCATCTTTTGTGTAAATCACTGCCTCTGGCAATACTGCAAAATACCCATCTCTGCATCTTCCATATCACTGACATATGGACCAGTTTCTCTTGTTTTCCTTTTTTTGTGAGCATTGCATGCCTAGGTCTCTAGTTCCAGGACTGGACATGCATCTCTGGCAACACCTCATCCCACATCCAGTGTTCTGCTTGCTTAATTCCTGTAGAATGCATTTTGCAGGAAACAATTAAAATCTCACTCAAGTTTATCAACAGAAATACGATATGCATGATCATGTCTTTGACCTTGCTTGTTGGTGCATGCATTTTCAGTATTATCCTGGTTATTAATGATTCTCCAATATTTTAGGCTCCAATATTTTAGGTGCATTTATACCTATAAGAAGGTCAACTTCCACATCAATGCTGGGCATCTGAACATCCTGAAGATAAGATTTCTTAGAGCTTCTTGTCTAGGGATGTGTTCCTCGCTAACTGTAATTTCCTGCTGAGTGTAAGTTTCAGGTAGTTCTATAAAATCTTTTTCTTCCAGTGCACAAATTTCCAGGCCCCTGATGACCAGGTTGTCAACAGCTTTCTTTTTTTCCCCATTGTGCATAGAATAATTTTTTGTTTTTTGCCCATTGCACTCAACCTTCTTCTAAGCTCCCTGGGTCAAGGAAAGCGTATGTTTGTATTATGTGGCTTGAAGTCTTCAGTTTGACTTGGACTGGGACAATTGAAAGAGTGCAGTGCTCATCACTGCTGTCAAACGCCTCTCCCTTCAGCGAAACTAGTCTGCGGTTCACCATCTTTCCAGGATTTTTGCCCAAATCACATAAATAATTCTGACCTTTCATTTTATTCTGTGATATGTGCATAATACTGGGGTGAGGTTTAAAGCACACTGAACATGTTTGCCTGTTTTTACAGTTTTGAATCATGTGCTCTTTAACCAGACAACTAAAGCAAATACTATTTGCCTTCAAGAGATCAACTCTCGCATTATGAGCCTTTTTAGCTATTCTTGAAATGACAAAATCTCATGTTCACTTGTACATACAGGTCAGAGTTTTGTCAGACTGGACACTTGAGACACCTGCATAGAATTCTCTGCAGTAGCTTGTTCTACAGTGTTCTCAGGTATCACTGCTACAGTTGTTGCGAAGCTGGTCCCTTTTCTCTTCTGTCTGAGACTTGTAATGGGCTTATTGATGTTGGGAGTTGCCTTTGGCGATCTCTTAGATGTCTTGAAGGCTTCCAAAGATGAGATCTTGCAGAATCCTGGCCTGCCTTTCCAGGAAATGAACAAGGTCTCCAAATGTGGCCCTTGCGCCAGTTCTCTCTTTTATATCATAAGCATGCATTCTCCATTTTTCTCTGACCTTGTATGGCACCTTGGAGGCAAGAAGTCTCAGATTTGATGGTAGATATACTTTGTCCAAAATTCTCAAAGTTTGCATTAGATTGCAACAACCACAAAGGAAGAGAGCATAACTCTGTAAAGCTTCACCATTGTCTGATGGGATGTTATCCCAATTTAAGGCTTTGTCTATGTAAGCACTTGTAATCTTGAATTCATCTCCAAAAAACTTCCAGCAGCCTCTTTGCCTCTACATAACCCATATGAAGACGACTTCTGACCAACTCCTTTGGCTGGCTGGTGGTAAACTCTTCCAGGCAATAAAGCCTGTCTTGGCTACTGCTGGTGTTACTCTCAATTCAGTGTTCAGAAGCTTGTATGAATGGTCTAAAATTGAGATGTTATCCATTGAATACAGGCAGGTCTTTAGTTGGAAGTGAATTCATCCTTTGCTGCTGCACAATGAGATCAGCTATATCACCTGTGTTTTTGTTGCTTGGGGTAGAGGGTACAAGCGGTTGGGAAGCACTGCAGTGGCTGACTGGTCAGATTCAGCTGCATCGTTTGAACATGCCTGTCAGACCTCAGTGGCCTTGCATCCTGTACTAAGGCTCTTTGCAATGTTGTTTTGGGAACACCACAAATTTGGGTATATACTGTACACAGGTGATGGTTCTGGGTGAAGATCTCCATTGTCTCTTTCATACGGACTCTCCAGATATGCTTTCATACCATCTCCTGGTGTTCCGATGATGCGAGTGAGGAGCTCATTTGTTGAGCATCAGTGCTCTGCAACACTTGTATTTTAGCATCCGTTGCAACTTCAATTATCTCCCTTTGCAATTATCTCCCTTTGTTTTTTCTGAAGTGCTGCAGTACGTTGCAGGAAGGCTGCCTTTTCAGCTTCAGCCTATAGACAGGCAGAAGAGACTGACGACGATTTGGATTTTGGTACTGTCAGAACATGGAGGTCCCAACATTGGATATGCTGTCTAGAGGAGTAACCACAGGCTGTGATTCATTTTGAGCACCTTTCCACATGTCTACCGCCTTCAGAAATGTTTAAAAAATGTGCATCTTTGTTTCATACCAAAGCTTATCGCTTCCTAGCACTTGATAGATGAGATAGATGAACGTCTTTAAATTCATTTAATGCCTTTTTAACTGTTCAAGACCTGTGTTAACAGCTTCAATATTTCCACTTTGTAGTGATTCCTTCAGTTCATTCTACCTGCACATAACCCAAGAAATTTCTCTGCGCTCTGCGTAAAGTGCATTGATTTTGTCGTCAGCCAAATTTAAGGTCAATTCGCAAAAAAATTAAAAACAAATATTCTTTTGATATCCACACAGTAATTGTATATTCTCTTGTTCTCTTTAAAACATGAACCAAGATTTTAATCTGCTTTAAATTCAAATTCAGTAATAAGGCACTCCAATGGTGAACCACTTTCAAAGGCAAACTCTCAAAAGATCAAAAAAGAAAAAACTGCTTCTATTCCAAAGATTTAACTCAATTGCAGTCAACAAAGGATTCCAAGCTTTCCAAACCATTCAAACAGTGCAAGCGATGGCAAAGTTTTTACCATATATTGTGCCACATTTCAAATAGACTTTGGTTGCTCCTTTGACAAGCTTTCCATTGAAGTAAAACTTGTACCTTTTCAGATGGATGGTAGTGGAGGAATGGATAGATGGATGAATGGATGGATGGGTGGAGGTCAAGCAAGGCAGGCAGGCAGGCTGGCAAACGGGCAGTGGAATGGACAACAAAGAATGCTCCAAACAAGTCCAATTATAAAAAAATGGTTAGTAGGCAAGGTGGTTAAAAAGGCACAAAGTATATCAAGGGTGAGATCAAAAGTAACCTAAATATGTCCAAATTCAAAGACTTTGTAATGCTTGGAAAGAACTAAATGCCACCTGGCTGGAAGGAGACCAGCGTGTGACCAGCATGTGTGAGTGAGAGAGTGTGTGTGTACAATCGAAAGAATGAATGAATTAATGTGCGTGTGTGTGTTTGAGAATGTAAGAGAGAGAATGTGTGTGTGTAAATGAAAGAGTGTGTGTTTAAGTGTGTATGAGAGAGAGAATGAGTGTGTACGATCAAAATAATGAATGTGTGTATGAGTGTGTGTGAGAGAGAGTGAATGAGTGTGTATGACTGTAAGTGTGTGTATGATTGTAAGAATTAACGAATGTGTGTATAAGTGTGTGCGAGAGAAAGACAATGAGTGTGTGTGTATGATCGAAATAATGAATAAATGTGTGTGTGTGACTGAATGAATGATGTCATTTTTTTGGAATAAGCTGCACCACAGGGCAGCCCATGCAGGAAAGAGAGAATGTACTTAACAGTCTTAAAGGTACAATGTTAGATGCAGCCTGTTTAATTCTAAGAGATAAACAGAGGTTGGAACATGGTTGTGTAAGAATTAATTGTGACATGGGAAAATGAAACAGAAGGACTTACAGACCCTTTAAAAGCACCTCAGCCAATCAGGGGCTTTAATTGTTAATGATAATAATGAAAAACTTTTGTTGGATTACACAAAAACCTCCATTCTTCAGAACACCTAGAAACTCACCTGAAGCTGTGATTGGTCACCCTTCCAGAAACACTGTGATTGGTTAAAGGCTAATTCCTCTAGTAATATGTGTATAAATTGTGCACACATAAAATAAGTAAATAAATAAAAATAATAATGATATGCATATTGTACAATCTTAATAAAAAGATATACGGATCAGTTTGATGTGGTTGGACTCGCTCCAGGGTTACCCCAACAGACCTCTTTCTAACGAGCAAAGAGAAGGTAGTGTGTGTGTGTGTGTGTATGTGTGCGTGTGGTCCCTTTGCAGCTTTGATATGAGGTGTTTCTGGATTCAGCCTTTTTTCAGCCATAAATAATAACCTTATAAATAACACAGAAGCCGCACTACGCTCTAACTTAACAACCCTGACTGAGCCTTAATCGACCCAGACGGCATTATCAGTGACTAACAAACACACACAGACACACACACACACACACACACACTATAACATCTGTTATTCATTACTGTAATATCAGTCTCTGCAACACTGATATCACAAAATGCTGCAATATGCAAATGTGGCTCTAACCAATCAGGGTGTTTCTGACAGAGTGTCCAATCATAGCAATAGGTGAGTTACTGGGTGTACCTGGTTGTAAAAAGCACTATATACATAAAATTGAATTGAATTGAATATTTACTAAACTTACCTGCATATTTGACTCAGATAATGGAATATTTACCACACATAACTTCATATTTCACTTAGTTACGGGGATATTTACCACACTTACCTGCATATTTCCCTCAGATACTGGTATATTTACCACATTTACCTGCATATTTCACTCAGTTCAGAATCAGAAAACTGACCACACACGCACAAGCAAACACACAAACGAACAAACACACGCATCAAATACACCACGGTAGTTATTTGCAATATTATGATGGAACATGTTCAATTTTCTAGTTATGTGCAATATCTTTAGTTATGTGCAATACTATGATGGAACATGTGCAATTTTCTTTCTTGGTGGAACCACCATAACTGGGCAAAATTTGCAATTTAAAACATTATTGTAAATGCCTGTCACTCCACTGACTCCACCTGCATGTATACATACTCATTGTGTACAGACATATCACTTAGTCAACTTTGTTTACATATAGTCTAAAAATATACTTATGTAAAATTTTTTTACACGGATGTCCATATTCTATATCTCCAGATTCTATAGTGTACATTTTATACTGCACTGTCAGTATAGTATTTTATTTGTATTCCACTTTTTTCTACTTTATTCTGTTGTTTCTTAATTTTTAACTTTGTACTGTCCACTTTCTGCCATGGCAAAACAAATTTGCCACATGTGGGACTAATAAAGGTTTATCGTATCTTTTCTTATCTTATCTCTCTCTGTGCTGGTTTCACAAATGCAGCAGAGCTTCATACAAGATCGATACTGTGCTGAACCTAAAGGACCTTCACTCTGGCAGGCACGTTCAGGATACAAATACCAAACGAAGTTCTGGAGGACCTTCACTGTGAACAAAACTTAAACTAAACACTGGAAGGGGGATTCTGCTGCAGAGTCGACTCTCTCTTGAAGCTTTATCAAGCTCTCTGTCATACCAAGGCCTGTACAACTACATGGAGCTCAGAATGCGAAGACGCTCCCACATAAGACGCCTATAGACACACAGGGGAAGAGACACATAGGAGAGGCACAAGTCAAGTACACTTAACTGCATATTTCACTGTTAGAATGAGGAAACTGCATATGTGATGACTGCCACAACACACTAATCAGCACACACAAGAACAATATAAAACAAGTCTAAATGAAATTTAAATAAAAATGTGGCATATTTACTAAACTTATCTACATATTTCAATCAGATTCTGGCATATTTTCCACACTTATCTACATATTTCACTCAGATACTGGCATATTTATTACACTTAACTCTCAGTCTCTCTTCAAACAATATTTACCTCTCTGGACACTTAGTGAAACCAACTCTGTTAGCCACAGAGGGCCTATCTGTCTATAGTCTTGTTCATTAAGGCCCTCTGGACTCTGTAAAGCTATTTTGTGACTAACTTGGTTGTAAAAATTTAATTAAATTGCAGTTTATAGTGTTACAAATCTCCATTTTACATCCTTAGCTTAATACACATTAATTATATCACAATTTCAAACTTTTTTGAACTAATTTCTCACCAACTAAAATAGTTCCTTAATGCTCAAGTGAAATAGAAATTGTGAAAAATGAGAATATGCTTAATATTGCACATAAAATTTAATATTGTATTTTCTTTAAAGCTATTACTCAATAAAATGTTTCTCATGTTTTTTAGAATGAGATTGAGGTGATTAACATTTATCATGCCATTTTAACCTATCTTTACCAAAAGTGTCAATTATAAAGCCTTGGTATGGCGCGGCCACGCCCAGACACCTTCCTGGCCGCTTCGCTTAGACTGTGCTCTTTTTTAGTTTACTTATTTCTTTATCGTTTTGCTCTATGTTCCAAACTCCGTCTGTTTAATAGTTTATGACAGTAGAACACTTCTCAACGTGGGAAAGAACTTCGCACGTTATTTCGGACACTTTCAAACCCGCCCGCGGCTCAGGCAACAACAAAGATCGCGACACTCGCCGGCCGTCTGCTGCGCTGCTGTGCTGACCAGCTAGCAGGTGTGTTCACTTCCATCTTTAACGAGTCCCTGGCCAAATCTGTGGTCCCTAAGTGCTTCAAAAGATCCATCATAGTTCCTGTGACCAATAACAGCGAGCCCTCAAGCCTAAACGACTACCCAGCAGTTGTATTGACTTCGGAAGTAATGAAGGTGTTCAAGAGGCTTATGAAGAACATAATCTCTTTCTCCATCCCAAACACCACAGACCCGCTCCAGTTCGCCTATACCGACCCAAGAGATCGACAGAGGACACCATTTCCCACGTCCTGCACACAACTCTCAGCCACGTGGACAAGAAACAGGGTAACTGTGGAGACCACCCTCGGCGTGGAAGACATGGGGTGTGTCCGAAATCGCGCACTTACCTCAGTGCACTGAAATGTAGTGCGTAGTGCGCACTGCACACTTCCTTCTGTAGTGCACACTGCCGTGGGTAAGTGCTGTCCGAAATGGCACACTAACGTTTAGCACTTAGCGGAA
>JBBPCY010050643.1:0-13008 GCA_037974405.1 Brachyalestes nurse
CACACCCAAACCCCACCCACACACCCACACGCCCAACCCCCTCTCCCCCCCCCCCCGCGTAGACCGATGCGTCCCCCTGACGTTAGAAATGCTTCCGACGCCCCTGCTCCTGTGGATCCTCCTCTTGAGCTCCACCCACAGGGTTACAGTTGGATTGAGGTCAGGGGTGTGGGATGGCCATGGCAAGTTTGTCAGTTTAATTTAACCCATTTTTATTGGATTGTAATGTGTGCGTTGGGTCACTGTCCTTCAGGAACACCCAGCCATGACCATGTTTTAGCTTCTGAGGCAGCCAGACTTTGATCTGAAATTTCTTGGTACTTCTGGGAATTCATAATGGCATGTACGTAAACAATGCTGCCAGAGCCTTTAGAGCAGAAATGGTCCCACAGCATCACAGATCCTCCAACATGTTTAACGCTTGGTATTCATGGCTTCTCTCTGAAGCCGTCTTTATTTCTACACCCACCATGAGAGCTGGGAATCAAAGAGCTTAATTATTGTCTGGTCTCATCACAGTACCTTATCCCAGTTTAAGCTCAAGGGGCGAAAAGGCTTTTTTCTGGCAGACCTTCTAGTTTGTTGATGTGGCGGAGATGTCTTATGGTGGATATGGTGATCCCAAAATGCCACCAATCTCTGTACCTCCTAAACTGTGGTCTTTGAGCTCCATATTTTGTTGTACTACAAGCAGTATGTTATCTGATTACTGTGAATTGGTCAGTTATGACTGACATAAATATCCCAGATAGCACATATCCACTGAAATGACATTGATTCCATATCAGACAAAGAGGATCTTCAATGTTGATCCAGCATTGATCTTGCTTGTTGAGAAGGCCATCTATTCAGCATTGAAAAATCAACCATTTGTGGATGGATTCAACAAGGATACAACATTGTTTCAACGCTTGTTTAGCAAAGGTGCTTTCAATGTTGGATATTTTCAGTAATATCAATGTTAATTCTGCATCTTATTTTCAGTGTTGAAAAAGTCACCTTATATATCAACCTTGATTTAAGGTTTTGTTAACGTCGAATGTTCAATATTGAATATCTAGTTTCAACGTTGATTATTCAACACTGATCATAAATCAGTGCATTTAACCATAATTCAATGTTGAATCAATAACATGGTGTTATCTGAGGACCTAATGATAGAAACTTGAAACTTCAACTTTTTACTCATAGTCTACAGCACTGCAACAACTTGAATCTTTCTTTGTCTTGAAACTCTCTTATTTATTCCATATTTTAATAACTTCTGAAATACAAATAAATCCGTCTGTGTTCATCAGTAAAGTGTGTTGGGTTTGTTTGACTGGCAGGTATAGATATATATGCAGATGATCTACGTTGTCTAGAATGACTAGATACATACATAGCTTTTAAATGAGTTGTTATTTATGGTTGCATTTTAAGTGTTAAGAATAGGGCTATTGTGTCCAGCAGGCACCATGTCCAACCCATTTGGGTGATTTTACTGCTCCCTCATACCCTATCTAATTTATCAGCACATTAAAATCCCTCGCTGAGCTGTTGTTGGTGTTCTATAATACTAACATGAGCAGTGCAATGTCCATCCCAAAGGTGTTGGATAGGGTTGAGGTCAGAGCTCTGTGCAGTCGAATTAAGTTCTTCCTCACCTAACGCATCTAACCATGTCTTTATGCGACTTGCTTTGTGCACTGGGGCACAGTCATGCTGGAATAGAAAACGGCCTTCCCCAAAACTGTGTCCACATAGTTAGAAGCATGTCGTTGCCCAAAATGTCTTGGTATGCTGAAGCATTAATATTGCCCTTTACTGGTAGTATGGGGCATGGAAAGAAAACATGGGTCCCAATATTTTTGTCCACATAGTGCAAGTTTGTATTTCACAGCGCCACCTACAGACTGCACTGTCTCCTATGGTATTAGAATTCTTTGCGCATGCGCACGACGCCATTTCGTGGCCTCTCCTGTCTGAAGTCCCAGAGAGCGAGCAGACCCGGACTCTGCCCTCCACTCTGTACCACGGGCACTTTTAATCATTTTTAGTCTTTAACTCCTGGTGAGTATTTTGATTTCGAGAGATTTTTTCGGGGGGTGAATTTTTTTTTACATTTTTCTTTTTTTATTTTTTGGTCTGACTGAACTGGTCTTTGGAGCAGTGTTTTTTATTTTTATTGCATATTTTCTGTGCTGGTTGGGTGGCGTACATTTTGTGATGCCGAGCTAGAGCATTGCTTTGAGATGGCGACCACTTTTTTTTCCTTTTTTTCATTTTTTTGCTTTTATTTTTCACTGTCAGAGTTATGAACCCTTTTTCTGCAAGACTACTACCTATAGCGCAGTGTGTTTGGTGCCGAGCTGATTTTTGAAGGTGTATTTGGAGGAGTAATGTAGACCAGAGAATGGACCGATTGGTTTTTGGGTTGCCAAGTTGTTCGTTTTTCTCTCTTCTCCCCTCTTCTCCCCTCCCTCCTTCCTACACACTCCCCATTTCTCCCTGTCTGGAATTAGGAGACTTTAATACCTTTAAATCGATTTTTAAACTGTTTTTCTCACAGTGGCCTACAATAGTCTGCCTTTTGATATCAGCGTAGGCGTTTTGTTCCCAGCCTGTTTATGTGATGGCCGTTGCTTTCGAGGCGGTTTTAATTTTTTGAGGCACTTTTCCAGTCGGATTTTATGCAGTTAAACGATTTTTTCCCCACCCTCAGGCGATGTTTTGGATTTATAAAGGACTGCAGAGACAGAATGACGTTGTATTTGCATGGACCAGCTGTTTTTTATGTTTTTATTTTTGATAAAATATGTGGTCTGACTGTTGTTTACGTCGCTTGGGCCGTCGCTCCATTCTGTAACCTGGTGACTGGTGTCACACAGAAAGGTCACGTGGTTGATGATGATGATGATGAGAAACACAATAAAAGGCGGACTACCTGACGATCCGGGGCCGATTCCTCATTTTTCTCAAACCCATGATAGGGAAGGAACAAAGACTTAGTGTCTATAGACACGCCCAGCATGTTTATGCATGTAAATGTTATGAAGACTGCAGTGACAAATAAAAAAAAATCAATGCTACACTATTTGGACAAAAGTATTGGGACGCCAAAGTATTACACCAACAGTGACTTTGACCTTGCATTCAAATACATAGACTTTAATGTGCACAAGACTTTAGAGTGTTTCTGTGTTAAATCTGTGTCCCTTCTTTCATTCTGTAGAGCATTTATGAGGTCAGGCACAGTTCATCTCAAAAGTGCTGGATGGGCTTGAGGTCAGGGCTCAAGTTCTTCCACAGCATATTCATTATGGATCTTGCTTTGTGCACTGGGCCACAGTCATGCTGGAATAGAAAAGGGCCTTCCCCAAACTCTGTCCATAAAGGTGGAAGCAGGGCGTTGTCTAAAATGTTGTGGTATATGGAAGCATTAAAATTGCACTTCATTGGAAGTAAGGGGCCTAGCCCAAACCCTGAAAAACAGGTGTGTCCCAATACTTTTGTACATGTAATGTATTTCCCCAGGAAACTCTGATTTACTCAGATCTCCCTCGTCCTAATGCATTTAAACACCCAGGTCCATCTGCCCTATGCTTAATCTTGCTCAAATCACCAACTATTAAACTGCTTAAAGAGGATTTTTAAGATCAGAGCATAAGTCAGTCACTGAGATGCAAACAAGTTCACTTGGGCATATTTCGTATGAAGTGGTTTGTTAGAGAATTTTCTTTACAGTGGTGGTGATAGGACATCGAGGGTCACCAGATTTTTAATTTGCCATCTAAAACGATATGTTTCATTTTGTTTACATGATTTAATCATGCTGCAAAGTAACATTAGTGGAATTAAGACCATGCGCAGCACTGCTGGGTAAAATAAGCCCTTGTAATTTTAAACACAACACACCCACACAGGCCTAGCTCTTAAAATGAATGTCTAAAGAATGGGCATTTACATGTGCCTCATACCCATGACCACTTACATTTCAGTAATACACTGCTGTGATGTTCCTCAGGGTGGTACAGTTTTATAATTTAAGATCTTTTAATAATGAACTCTCACATTTGGTTCTCATTCGAGCTTGTCTTTTTTTTGTCCCCTCCCGCCTTTAGTTTTTCAGGCAACTGCATCTTTCAGTAAGTCTTGGTTTCTGTTATCCCATCCCATTTATACATCAGACTATAAAATGATTGTTCTGTAGTTTAGACGCAGTTGTGAGTTACTTCCCTTCACCCCTAAAGATAATAGCTATAGCTGGTCCTGGACCCCCTTCCTGGACACTTTAGTGTTTTTCGTGCTCCCAACACACCTGGTCCAGCTAACCATCTCACAAACAGCCCTTACTGGGCTGAGTTGGGTGTGTAAACCTTGGAAAGCACTGAGGAGTTCAGGATGGTGGGCTTCCAGGACTAAGACTACCATAAATTGAGACACCAGTATCCCCTACCCCAATAGGGTCCATAGTTGTTGTGCATTAAAAGAGCCCTGTGTTCCATGGACTGTGTTTATTAGAAATGTTTATCTACTCACTTTTAAAGCTGATTTGTTCTCCTGCAATGTCATTATACTCATCCATGTAGCTATGGTCAAAAATTCAATTTAAGATCAGTCATTTCTCTCTTTCAAATTCTGCACACAAATAGGAAGAAACACCCACTTTGACCAAGCTTCATGTAAAAGAGCATCATGAATCATGACAGTGGATGAAAAAGCACTGGCAGTTCTCATTGTTAATTCTCTTGCTGACTCATGACTAATGGCCTGTGGGATGTCATCCAGCGATTTATGCATGAATATAAAGAGTATTATTTACTACAGAATCCCAGACTTTGTCCCTGATTGGCCTAAAGCGTCAGATTTTCCCTTTTGCCGGGGAACAGCCTTCTGTTTCCAGAAAGATAACACCACTGGCAAAGGGAATACCAGTAGCAGTTTGTGTGCATGTATGTGTATAAAAGGATTTATGATGTGCCTTAGTCAGCCCTGAGGGTGGGGTTTCTCTTTCTGAAAAGATTGTTCTGGATCACTGCTGATAGAGACTGCATCCCCACTGGCAACCCATTCAAAACTGGCTGAGGGTGATAGGGGTGCTTTTTTTTTATAACTAGTGTTTTGTGCCTTGGGGAAGGGCTTCTTTTTTAAATTTCCCCTGTCAGAAGATTGGAAGAGATTGGATATTCGGGGTTTCACTGTTTTTTTTAATGGTCAAACGTCATTGCGGGCCCATTTTTACGTTGTGGTTGGATTGCTGCTGCCTGCCTGGTCGATGCTTCTTTCTACCACTGGGGGGCAGCAGTGCCTTCTGCGTCATTTCCTCCGCCTCTTCTGTGACCTTGAGGGGAGGGAAAGCGCTGTTAATGTGTCTCTGCCTGTCAGCACCCACCTCCCTCCCAGTATTGCTCTTACCCAGAATGCACTGCTGAGCAGCAGCTCCCCAGTGATCAATAACGACCCTCTTTTCTCCAACAGAATCAGGCAGACAGACGACTCGACCCGAATGTCAGACAAAATGGAGTGAGTGCTGGCTATTCATGTCCCCCCAAACATGCCCTGTAATTGAACTGCTGTATACAAAATCCTGCACACACACACACTTACACACACTTTATAACCGACCCATACATACTCCACTCACAAGTGCATTCACAATTTCTAATCCGATTCGATAGTTGTTTTCTTGATTAGATGCATTTTTGATACAGCAGAAATGTGTTTCTGAAAATGTGTCTAAGGCTTATGTGATTCCATTATTTTAGCATTTTAAAAGACTGGTGATACTTTACTGAAGGGCAGTGTTCAGGGTTAATTAATATACTAAACCTGCACTATATGGACAAAAGTATTGGGACGCCTGGCCATTACACCAACAGGGACTTTAATGACATTGCATTCAAATACACAGACTTTAATATGGAGCTGGTCCCCCCTTTGGAGCTATTACAGCTTCCACTCTGTTTGGAAGGCTTTCCACAAGATTTCGGTGTTTCTGTAGGAAATCATGCTGTACAGTATTTATGAGGTCAGGCACTGATGTTGGATGAGAAGGTCTGGCTCACAATCTCCGTTCCAGTTCATCCCAAAGGTGCTGAATGGGGTTGAGGTCAGGACTCTGTGTGGGCCAGTCAAGCTCTTCCACACTGAACTCCCCCAGCCATGTCTTTATGGAGCTGCTTTGTGCATTGAGGCACAGTCATGCTGGAATAGAAAAGGTTCTTCCCCAAATTGTGTCCACAAAATTGTAAGCATGGCATTGTCCAAAATATCTTGGTATGCTGAAGCTTTAAGATTGTCCTTCACTAGAAGTAAGGGGTCCTTGCGCAAACCCTGAAAAACAGGCATGTTCCAATACCTTTGTCCACATAATGTATATTAAATAGGTTATGAAAGGTTTTTGTAGATGTCATGTAGCTCTATGCATAGTGTCTTTCAGAGTACAATATTTTATTACAGTGCACCACACATAAGCTTGTGGATGGTGGGAGAGGAAGCACAGTTTAGGAGGGTCAGCCCTAGGTTGAGTAGTTTTGTTTATTATACTTCATGCAGTATAATCCATTCATTATTTGCTCTAGTATGTTGGTAGTCTTACACTATATGATACAACAGTCCCCACTATTTTGTCAAACTCCTAGTAGCAACTCGGACAGGCCATAATTAAGCCATAGAAAACATTTGCTTGGCTCTGTATTTGCTGAAAAAATCTTTATTATTTGAAATTAAAAACAGTAAAAGATTTATTAGGTTACATGGGATTTTTGTCAGTGTACTGTAAAGCTTGTCCAGGCTTGTAAGAGTTGTTATGAAATACCATCTGTTTTTGTGGGTGAGGCATGGAAAGGTCAACAGTGCAGTCATAGAGACCAGTGGTTCTCAAACTGGCCCTCAAGGACTCTCAGACTGACCAGATATGTTGGGAGGCAAAATATTAGGAAGGGGGGGCGTAACTGGGGGTCAGCTTGAGAGCCATTGATGTACAAAACCACCCCCTTGTCTGGTTAATGGTTTTCATATTAATCAGGCAGGAGCACACCTGATTCTACTGGTTTAATCAGTTGATTTCAGTCTTCCAGATGATCCGTGTGAGCTCCAGCTTTGTTGAAATGAAACCTTCTAGCCACGCTGACCCTTGCCACATAAGACACCCCTGCTGTAGAGTGACCAATCACACTTAACGCTTCAGGCAATGTTTACTGAGCTATCATTTAAAACACTGCATGGAAAGTGATCTACCATATACAGCAACCCAGACATTCTCCATACACTGACACCACCCCTAACCTGCCTCTTATTGATTACAGATGTGATACATTGCAGTGTGTGCATCAGTACTATGTTTACAGTATTAAGTGTTAAGAATGCACACTTACTGTATATTTGCTGATTCTAACATACGTGGCCTGTGCAAAACATATTTTA
Organism: Brachyalestes nurse; assembly: GCA_037974405.1. Taxonomy (NCBI): domain Eukaryota; kingdom Metazoa; phylum Chordata; class Actinopteri; order Characiformes; family Alestidae; genus Brachyalestes; species Brachyalestes nurse. The sequence continues at coordinate 7,408 of JBBPCY010050643.1, forward strand.
GACGTTGTCCGGTATGATAAACTTGGCAAATAAGCAGTAATTGTGCGAAAATAACGTGTCGAAAAATGGTGTCGAAATTTGATCATGAGTTTAACTTAATTTGCTTTAATGCATTGAGCTGGCCACACATTTGCACAAAGGCTTCTAATAAGTAGATCAGATTCATCATTCAGAGTCAACTGAGCGCAAGCCTAAATTCAGTAGACAGACGAGGCCAGAAGCCTTGGTAAACTTCATGGTAGATTTCACAAATGTACTTACCTTGGAATATATAAAAGTGCTGAGTCTTCACTGTTCATTTGATTACTTTTCTTTGTTTTAAATTCCTCAAAATTCTAAAATGTGCTGTTGTTTATGTCCGGGTTAAAATGAAAAAGTCCTCCCCTGCATATGAAGTCCTATTACAAGTGAAGACATTTTTCCACTGGGCAGTGCCATATGTTAGGGTACAATAAACAATTCATGACAAAGCATTCCGTCATCATTTCCATTCCTGTGCCATAAATGAGTACTTGCATTAGCTTAACCGTGGAAGGCCACCAGGCATGTTGAACTGGGATGTGTGAGGGGAGCCAAGTCATTGATTGGTCAATCACAGTATTGTCACAAAGGCTAATTAAAAAGAAAACACTAGCTAGACTGCGAGTCAGTCACATTCTCATTACAGCTGCTGTCCAGGGGTGGCGTGTAGTAGTTCTTGAAGTTCATGTGCTGGAAGCAGAAAACACAAAAGCTTTGACAAGGACCAAGTTGTGATTGGTCAGAGCATCGCCATTGTTTGCAGGATGCAGTGTTTTGTACCTGCTATAAGTGATTCACTGGGGAGTAAAAGTTCGATCCTACAAAATATCTACTGTAACATAAAACTGCGGAAAATGCTGGCTGTCGCCTCTGATCGGTCAGAGTGGCCATCAGAGCTGGACTGTGGAGCAATGGAATAAAGTGGCGTAGTCTCGTGTGGACAGCCAGGTCCTTACCTGGGGAAGAGATTGACCCCAGGATGGAAGAAGACAAGGCGATGTTCTGCTGGAAAACTTACTTTTACATGTACCACCTACCTAAACATTGTTGCAGCCCAAGTACATCCTATTCAGGAATGGTTTGAGGACCATAAAAGAGTTATACGGGTATTGATACCGGTTTAGGCTTAGTAAGCATATTGTGCTGCCTTGTGGAAAAACACCTTTAGTGGAATAGCCCCTTTAAATTTGTCTGAAGGGCAGGAATTAAGTGTGTAAAGAGAACTGATCTCAGAACTGCTTGCTAGTATATTGAAAAGTGAAAAGACCCTGTTACACAGGCCTATAATAAATATAAAGAAAATAATAAATGTACATATAATGTCATTTTTCCTTTAACTTTAAAGACCAGAAATCTACTTCTAGTGCACAAATTGGTCAGAAAAGCCCTACTGTACACTACAGACCATACAATTGGGATAAAAAATAATAATAATATGCTGCTCTTATCTTGTATTAAAATTTGAAAACATTAGAAATACTTCAAACGAAGTAACTGACTGGTTCTGAGCTGTAATGTAACAATATCTGCTATAAGTGCAATTTAATAGAATATCCAACCCTTGCCTTTAACACAGCGACACAGATTTGCAGCCTCCATTTTTTGGAAGTAACCTGTGTCCAAACCCTCCCAGCACCTTTTCAAGCTTCCAAACTCGCCAGCCTAGCTCATCGCCTTCCATTTAAGTGGGAGGAAGATCTGGAGACTGGTTAGGCTAAGACATGATTCTCAAAACTTTTTGCTTTTCTTTGGACTAGATTTCATTTTGGCACAGTTTTGAAGAATACTTGGAATCCTTACGCCGTTGAAAAATTACATTTTGTCCAATGATACATAAATCAGAAGGAATTGTGTGGTGTTGAAGATTTTTCTTTTTTCATGATTCAACCCAAAGTGACTGTCAGTAATCGAAAGACAGACCTAATGTGGCCTTTCCATAACCAATAATGTGTTACTCGATTATAAAATATTGACAACCAGCCAGTTGCGTTTGTTTTAGGTATTTGTGTTTTCTTGTAATAAAATTTTTGAAAAAGCAGTGTACTATTAATTTAAAAAAAGAAAAGAACTTATGGCCTGTAGTGGATGTTATCGTTATGCGTTTATTGCGTATTGTGGGTGCCCAATTCCACAGACCCCTGTACTGCATTTTAGCTTGAAAATAAATAAATAAATAAATAAATAAATAAATAAATAAATAAATAAATAAATAAATAAAACCCAGCAGATTCATTTCATAGAGGCTTCAGTTAAGTTTCCTAGTTATAAAATGCTCCCTAATATTGTAGGCCTATGGTTCTCAGCTCCAGGCCTTGTCAAGGCCTCACAGATGTTTACATTTACTGTACAGTCAAGTCTAGCTCAGATCTTTACCCAATGAGTCTGGTTTGTTAAAAAAAAAAATAATACAAAATTACAAAAGTTCTTTAATATTTGACCTTGAGTTTCTGGTCTGGAATTTGAAATCACTGTTGGGTGTGGTTGGATATGAAGTAGCTAGCCAGTCAGTTACATTAACTGTTCAGTTAGTGATGACAAAATCCAGGACTGGGAATTAAGTCTGGACCCCTGGAAGCTTTTTCCATCATACTCAAGGATGCCATAGCCATGTGTAGTTGGACGCACACCAGGTGTTCCAGCCAAAGCTGCCGTTTTAAAAGATGCGGTGCTGCTTCATGTGTCTCAGGGGAAGCATGTGATGGGGGAGGCCTAGCTAGAAGGTGAAAAATGGCAAAAAAAATATGAGAACATATGGACTCCATATGCATTACTCAGCTAGCCGGATGCACACACTGTTTAGCTAGATGCCTTTTTATCTACACACACTCACACACTGCTTATGTTCTGGGTCAGTTACACTTTTGATTATTGTGTAATGGAAATATGTATTGCCTAAGAACCTAATGATCAAATTGCTTCCAGTGTTCACATGTGAGGTGCCTTATGGAGGGTTTAAAAATATTGTGTGGGTTTGTATATGTTACTATATAGTTATAATAAGGCCTGGCATGCGCAATAGACCAGCCTCATGATGGTAATTTAATATCATTTCAAAAGAATATCAGAAGCAACCACTCTAAGGTTTATAAAAGTAAGCAAAAAACAAGTTGTGAATGGAGAAAAAAGGTATTCAGTCATTACTGGTATTGTATTTTCAGAGAATTTCAGAGAAAACTGATGTACGTCGCTCTGGATAAGAGCATCTGCTAAATGCTGTAAATGTAAATGTAAAAATCAAATAGGCCTTTCACCTCAGTGCCAAGTCAATCAAGACATTATCTGTCCCTAACGTCTTTAAAATGGAAAAGCACAAGCTGCAGCCATATTGAAGCAGCAATTTCATCCGTACTTTGTCTCTTTTTATGAATTACGTTTTATACAATGTAAGAAACCATATAAAAATGTGTGTATCGCAGTTCTACAGGATCAGAAGCACATGTGTGATTTAGGTTTACTGTTAGCACCATAAGAATATCTAAAAAATATATATATTTAGTCTTGGTCTTCCAGTCCAAGACTAAATAACAACAGTAAGAAGGTTCAGGCACCGAATATATTGGCTAATCTACTACATTCGAGAATTATGTACATTTATCGTCTCCATTTTGAAATATTTGTTAATGTTATTTCTTAGTTAGTGTCCGGTGAGGAGTTTAGTACTATTTGTATCTTGGTTGACATCAGCTAGGTGCAACTTGGACTTGCTCAAGCTTAACTAGCCAGTGGACCCACTGGGACTACCATTCTTGCTAGGCTAGCTCACTTGCTTTAGCTAACATTCTGGCATTCATCCTCTGTCCTTTACCCTCCATTCCCTCTCCTGTCTTTCTTGTCCCGTCCCATCCAGTCTCTCGCCAACCACCTGCAGCCTAATGGCGAGCAATGTGACCAACAAGACGGACCCGCGCTCCCTCAACTCGCGAGTCTTCATCGGCAACCTGAACACCATGCTGGTGACCAAGGCCGACGTGGAGGCCATCTTCAGCAAGTATGGCAAGATTGTGGGCTGCTCCGTACATAAGGGCTACGCCTTTGTCCAGTACGCCAATGAGAGGAACGCACGAGCCGCTGTGGCAGGGGAGGACGGGAGGATGATTGTCGGACAGGTGCTGGGTAAGGATTGTCCCGTTTAGTTTTTGTTTACTATTGCTTTGATTTCAAGTTTCCCCCTGAACAGACCACCCATTTTGCTCCTAGCAGCTTTAACTAATGGCAGATCTTCTAGAGCAGACAGGTGCTACGTCAAGTTCTGTTAATTGTATTTAATTTGGACCTCAAGTAGGAATCAGTTTTGATTCCCAAGTTTTGAGTCCATCTTTTTTTCATTTATTTGTTTTATAAACTATATTGATTCCAGAGGAAATTACTTTTGAGTCCTTTGCTTTTAACTCCTTCACCTGAGTGAAGGAGGGGGCTGCCGACGTGGTGGCTGGGGAGCACAGTGTGGAGACGGTACCTCAGTGGTGCCACTAGCAGTCCTGGGATACGAACCTACAACCTTCTGATCACTGGGCAACTCACTAACCACCAGCTACCCCATAAAAATAGCCACTAACAGACAACCGAGCCAGCCGGGGGTATAACCTAGAATCTTCTGAACCATAATCAGACGCGTTATCCATTGCAACACTGGCCCACCTATTAGCAATAAGGATCTCTCACACACACACACACACACACACACACACACACTCCCCCTCTAGCCCCTGTGCTGTGTCAGCACTCATTCATCTCATTCATTTGCCCAATAAAAGATTCAAATCGACATGAAATCAGAATGTCCCTGGTCGTTTTAAGCTTGATTCACTATAACATCATTGAAATGACTTGTTTTTACTTTTCCTGCCTGTAAAATGTCTTTTGATGTTTAATCTTTCCCTTGTTCGTCAAATAGCTATGATAAGTATTTTAGCACAGCTGGTTACAGGAGGGTGGATGCTGTTCTCAGCAAATCCACAAAAACACACTTATCATGAACATGACAGATTGGGTTGGGCTGCAGGTGCAGACACTTAGATGATTGGATTATTATCCAATCGGGACACAACACATTTACACCTGCTCCCAGATATTGATTGGATCTCATTTTCTCTGCCAATAAAAAAAGTTGTAAATTGATTATTCACGCTTTGGCGTATGATTGAGTATATTTCACAATAACATTGTTATCTCTTTCATTTAGACATTAACCTGGCCGGAGAACCTAAACCTCACAGATCGAAAACTATCAAGCGCTCTGCAGGAGACATGTACAGGTTTGTGTTACTCCACCTCTCCCCCTTTTTTTTTTAAAGAATTATTGCTCAGACGTAATGCTTTTCTTTCCCTGCTCTCCTGCAGCTCTTCATTTGATCTGGACTATGACTTTCAGAGGGATTATTATGAAAGGTGAGCTTTTTTTTCACCTTTCCCCAGACACACACACACACACACACACACACACACACACACACACTTCCTTTCTTTCTCACTTCCTCTCTCTCTTCATCTCTATCTCCTCTTTCTCTATTCTGTCTCCCTCTCTGTTTCCTACTTTCTCTCTCTCTCTGTTTCCCCCTCCCTCTCTCACACCCTCTCTTT